>BMAO01018463.1:0-21434 GCA_019973975.1 Trichonephila clavata | reverse complement strand
CGTCCTGACATTTGACATCTCTTCTCTGCTACTATCTTTCCAATTTTTTGTTATTTTATTATATACTTTTGTGTACCGATACATTGGCCCGGGCCGCAAAAATGTGCATCCTGGGCCACGAATTTGACACCCCTGCTTTAAAGGAAGATACATATAAAACCAGTAAGAAATTGTATCTTGAAATAAAATCTTTTCTGGCTTTTAGACAAAAAGGGACACTTTAAAAGGGAATTAGTTATAACCGAGTTCGACTCCAGGATCATTAAAATAAAAATTAATATCTTTATGTAAAGACTAGTCAGCATAATAAGAATAAAAATTATGCATAAAGATTCCCAGGATTACCGATACCACAGTTTCATATCCATATCATTAAACCCTTTGAACAGTAACTCTAAATAATCGATTCAATGCGAGCACAGCTGTTTATTTCCCTGCCCAACATGCGAAGGCAACCGGCATCTGCTATCCGTGCTAGAGAGCGCAATTTGTGAACAGATCCTCCAATTAAAGGGAGTTTGATGACGGAGTGTATCCGTCAAATGTAGCGTTGAAATTTGAATTCTAAACATTTAATGTTGAGATTTCGCTCGCACGCAGGGTTTGAATTGCGGCTCACATCCCCCGTCGAGATTTTGACTGACGTTCTTGATTTGGGGTTTTGGGGAGGTGTAAGCGGTTCAATTAATATTAATTAATGGTGGACGGTATATTTCATTCCAGTTCATCGATTTGGAAGCATTAGGGAAATAAAATGAGTACTCCCTTTATTGATTACGTCGGAAATAATGATTTCTATTTAAATTTTCTCCAAGTTATTCGATTTTAAATAAAAAAACGTCGCCAACATTTTTTTAAAAAGTTGCCAAAATAAAATTAATGATGACAACAATTATAATAATGAATACCTTGAAGAAGATTCGATTGATTTTGAATTACGTGTAATTCATTTAATATTTTCATTGTGTATAAAAAGTTCTTGTTGCAATTTTTTTAATCTCATGATTAATATTATTTATATTCTTTTACGTATTGAAGTATCGGAGATTTCCAGAAGAGTTTGTTTCAGGAATGGAAGTACTGATAAAAATGAAAAATTTATTGGAAAGTGTCAAATGATATGGAATCTTTTCTTATCAGTTTTCAATGCTGGATTAACAGATATAGCTAGAAAAACACCAGTTTTTTAAAACAACTAACAAAAACATTTTTTAAATTTATATAAGATTCGCCAAATGAAAGTGGCACTGCAGTCCGTTTGATAAATGGCTTAATACAAATACTAATTAATACAAATTAGTATAACAAAGGAAAGAAGAAATGTAAAAGTAATAAATGGCTAGACAAAGTCACCTTGTAGGTTGAAACAAGTGTCTTAGCGGTCCACGGCATGAACCCTGGGTTAAGAAGATCCAGTGTTGGTTGTGGAATCAATATTCAACAGCAGCTTAGACTTCATTATAATCATGGAACCACCGGTGCTTCAGAGCTTGCTCGAGTGGAGCGAATGTGTCGTATTTACACGACGAGATATCCGGGCTATAAGGGGAATGTTCGAGAACATCTCAGCGGAATTGCCGTGACAATGTTTGGCACGCCACAGTTACATGAGGACTGTGGCGTAACGTACACCCCGCAACTCCCGAATTGCGGAGGGGGCACTCTTCACTGGACCGTGGTTCGGAATTACAAGCTTAGTCGCCGATAGCCCTTGTGTTGCTTCAAAGTGACGGGAATAAGCAATCAATCACACACAATCTAGCATTTATCCTAAACTAAACTCAGTGGCGCATCAGTCCATGATGGTCAAGGCCTACTGTGCCCATCTCAGTTTTCTTGACCATGGGCAATTATCCTTCTATTTCTTGAAATTCTTAGTAAATTCTTACACAGTGAAAATTATTACTCTTTAAAGAATTTTTACTCTCTAGAAATTCCTATTATGTAAAAACTTTAATAAATAAATAAAATAAAATAAATGACAATCACTTTTAAATATGCATTTTAAATCAACGAACAACATACTCTACATACTTCGTTGCCAGCCAAAATGGTTTTCTTGAAGACACAGGATTTGAAAACTTATATAAGACTTTAAATTAAAAGTATTTATTTACAAAGCGTTTCATTAAGGTATCCGAACACGTTCGGAGTACTTTTTAACAAAATAGCATACTAAAACATTATAAATGCTCTTTTAGGACTCAATATCAATAAATATTACTATTTAACTATCAAAGTTTAAAATAAATTACCTGAATTTTACAAAAATCACAAATATAAGTGGAATTTTAGCAATATTTTTGAAAAACTTCAAAGCAGTTAGAGAAAAAAGTAATAAACATATATTAGTAAAAGTATTACGAAAACAAACTAGATGCATTTATCTAAAAAATGTACTAAAATTTTATTTTTTTATTAAAATTTGAAAATTTTAAAGCTGATTGAGTAAAACATTATAAGAAATATGACATTTTTTTATGAAACCATTATTTAAATAACAAGCCATAACTCAAAAAGTATTCATACAATAACAAATATTTTAGTACATTCTCTAGAAAATAACGTAAATATCAGGTATAAAACGTTTTATAGAAATACATTCATAATATTTTGAGTTATCAGGCTCGCTATGATAGATTTTGAGTAATTTAAATGCCCCCTTCTGGTAGATCAAAAACCCACTTCCGGTTTTTCTAACTTTATAAAATTGATTGTAACTTGGCCTCTAGGTAGTGTAGAAACAAAATAAAGTATATTTCGTAAAGTCAAAAGATAGCTCTATTAAATAAAATAAAAAACAAAAATATCTGTCTTGACTGAATTTGGTCATTTTCAACGTGTTCGGATACCTTAAAAATAACAATAAGAATACGGATTTTAAAAAACAATTCGTATCAATATTCGAACTGTAAAAATAATAAGCAGTAAAAATAACTTCCTTTTTTTTTTCGAAAACAGAAACCAAAAAATTTGAATAATTTAATCCTTACGTTTATTAATATTCATTGCAAATGATGCTCTGAGATTTTTTAATAGTTCCTATTAGTTCTATCTCTCGCATTTAAGTAAGTAAAAAAAAAAACTTTTCCTTTTGATAATTTGTTAATAAGGATGCTATCAAATAAATTATGGTTTTAAAAAAATAAAAGAGAGGTACGTTTTTATAGAAAATCAACTTAAAAGGTCAAATATATTAAAAGTGAAAAAAACAACTTTTTTTAAAAACAATCTTTTATTTAAATGTGCTAAAAAGAATAAAATAAACTTTTCCTTTAAAATTTTTCTACTATCAACTTATAACGTCATTACACAATTTATATGATATAAAAGCTCGTCGCGAGATTAAAGTACTCGTATTTACTTAGTTTGAAAATTTTAAAAATTAAAATCATTCAGATCAAGTTATTTAATTTACTTGTTTATCTACACAGGTAAATCTCGCTACAAGCTTTTATATCATATAAATTGTGTAATGACGTTTTAAGTTTGTGATGTTCGGCTATGCCTACTTCCCTCTAATCCCCCTTGTCTACTCTCGGACCCGGCTAAAAGTGTGGGGGCAACTAAATGATCAGAAGACATGATTCCTTACAATTATTTTATTGTCACACTTATCAACACAAGCACAATAATAATTCAATTAAGATAGTTTGATCCTTATTTAGAGCGTGAAGGTGAGACCAGTTATAGCCTGGGGATAATATTACGGACACTCAACTAATTTTTACGATAACCTATACAAGCTCGGTTTTAACTCCGACACGCCAACAATTTACTCTTTAACTTCTATTTAAATAATACGCACAATACCTGTACTCTTGTAAAGCAGAAGTCCTACAGTTGAAGTCTTGAACACTAATATCTATCTTGATCAGCTCATACCCAAGTGATCCTCACTTTGGATATCTTCAATTCGCACTTTAATAATCTTAGATTCGCACCTCAATAACTCACGATCCTCCCCTCACTAACTCTCGATCCACACATCACTAACTCTCAAAAACTAGCGAATACAGAATTTATATAATAATCTTAATTTGCAAAATTACGCTTTCTTACCTTCGGTGAAAGTTGTTTGAATGGAATATTTTCCTCAAGGGGTTAGTAGAGCCGCGTTTAGATCCATCACAAGTTGATAATAAAAAAAAAGTTTTAAAGGAAAAGTTTATTTATTCTTTTTAGCGCAATTAAATAAAAACATGTTTCTTAGAAAAGTTCTTTACTTTTAATTTATTTTTTACTTTTTAGTTATCGCTGGATAGGTTTCTCAGTCTGCGCATCATTATTACTAGATCGTTTGCCGGTTAATTTCGAACAGTCTAGCTAAATGAATTCTCGCAAAAAGGGTACAAGACGAAAAACACAATTTTTTTTTAAATCCGCTATTTTTAAGCAATTTTTCAATCTTCGTACGGATCTCGGATAGTATTGTTCTACACACGAAAAAAAAGTTCCGTGAGATTATCTTCATAAATGACGATGTTATTAAATGTTTAATTAAAATTTTGAGTACTTTTAAAAAAATCGTAAGAAGAAAAGTTTTCGGCATTTTATTTTTTAAATGACCGATTCTAAAAGAGCAAAGCATGAGCTGTTTTAGCCGATTCATTTAAACGAAAAAATATTCGTGCGCAACGATTTAGACATCATTTTTCATAAAATCGCATCGATTCTGACTCATTTAAAAAAGTCGTAAGAAATACAAATATTATTTTGTAAAAAACATTCTATCGTATCGTGGCGAAATAAATAATCTTTCCGATTCTGTAATTATTTTTTGTCTGAGTTTTATAAATACACTCATGTTTCTTTTATAGATACTTCTGCATGTTTGATTATTCCATTAAAAATAAGTAACTAAAAAAAGTATGGGAGAGATAACCTAGACATTTGTTTGCCTTCACTGTATAAAGAAAGATTCAAAATGGAAATAATACTATCTGATAAAAAATATTTCAGCATTTCCTTATATTCTTAAAGTTTTTTCACTAAATTTACTTTTATAAAAATAAAGAAAACTATCAATTGTGATGCATCAGAAAGTTGCCTTTCCAGCATTGGTGCCGGTGTCGCCATTTTTCTGCACAATGTCGTCTTCCCTGCTATCCAATGCATTTGTTGTGCAACGTTTTTTTTAAAAAAAACGAAAACAGAATGTAAAGAATTATCAAAGACTGTCAAACATTTACAAGCAAAAATTATATCCTTTTGTTTACGCCATTGAGGTATATTTGCTTCATCCGTGTCAAGCTTTCAGTGTAAACTGCTCTGTTTCCGTTTTTTTTTTCTGCATTAGAAATTGCCTCTCTTTTCATATTTGCGTCATAGTGAACTTGTCTTGATATTTTTACCGATATCTTAAATGTTTAGGTGATTAAAAGAAAGCGTATACCAAAAAAATTCCTAAATACGAATAGACGACGATGTTTAGGATAGACTCAATACTGGAGATAAACTGCGGAAAGGGATAAGTCAGCGATGCAAGTGGTCTGAATGAGCGGTTAAATTTTTCTTTTTGATAGGAGTGAAAACTCAATTCCTGCCCCCCCCCCAATCCAACGAATGTCTTGCCTGCCTTCGATTCTAAGCCGCACCCAATTTTCGGTAGAGTAAACACTGGACAAATAGTACAGCTTAGATTCGAGTAAATACGGTAAATCTAGATTATTATTGCCAACTTGACGATTTATTGTTGTAGATAAGATGGAAATCCAATCTAGAGCTGTTTCAACAAATAGTTACCATTTTTTTTTTTATTTGCCATCGCCATAAGTGTGAACTGAATCAGGATTTTACAAAAAAGTAAAGGGTATATAAAATTTTAATACACTAACAAATCTATAATATCCAATCTTCCATAAAATGAACATTTTAAATCCTAAAGTGCGATTTAAGCAAATCGAGGATTGATTTTTAAGTATCTATTGTTCCATTTCAATGAATTTTTTTGATTAAATTATAATCCATTTTTACAATTAATATAACAAATGTCTTGTTTTTCATTTACACTAAAAAAACCCCCTTTGGAACACTTTATTTTATATTTTTATAACATGCAACCTTCTTATCAGAAAACTTAATGTTATGGTGAAATATACCTTTTTTGTATATAATTTTTATGCATAGGCTTATTAAAATAAATCTATAAGTGCTGGTTTAATTACTAAGCGCTTGAATAAAAAATTAAATTCGGTATACAGTTTTAAACAGCTTAGTTCAGCGATACTCAATCTGTGGCCCGGTCATGGCCTATTGCTCTGAGAAATTCATTCATTTATGAAAATTTGGTGAGAAATTCTTTGTTAAAAAAATCAAATGTATCAATTTGTCGTAGTCTCTCACTACCCCTATGATTATTAATTCCTCTTTGCACATTATCTAAATTTGATATGTTGGATTCATAATTAATAACTACATAAATAATAAATCACTACTATTTATTATATATTCCTTATGATAGAGAAATACACCAATATTATCAAACTTTAAGAACAACAAATTATAGTGGAGTGAGATCAGAATTCAATTATGAACGACGGAACACTAACTGATACCACGGGGAATAACGCATACAATCAAACTACGCATTTAAATCTAATCTATAAAAATCACAGACCTGATATCTCTTTAAGACTGGATTCTTGAATACTTGAAGAATCTATCGAGCGGTTACAATCCTTGATATCTTCAGTTACGCCGAACCGAATTTAATGGATCTTTTTCAATAATCTTTCTTCCGCTAACAAACTTCACTTAGTTAAACTAATCTCCTAGAACCACCTTCTTAATCAATCACGTAGTTAACTCCTCTATCAAAACACGTAGTCATCCTCTTCTCTTCATTTCATTTCTCCCTTTTATATCTCTTTCGAACTCGCTAAACCCGAAACTATCTTATTTGCATAAGTCACACTTCTAGCTCTCAGCGGGGATTGGTTAAAATAAATACAATTTAAAAGATTTTGAGAGAAGGTTAGTGAAACGCGTAAGCACCCGTCACAAATTCTGTTTTTTGTTGTCGATGTCGTATGGGTGCGAATCGATATTTTTTCTTCTGATTAGTGATAATAGACAATAGTGGAGTTGCGACCATTTATGAGTGAAACTAATTTTTAACTATCTTTCATATCTTGCAAGCGAAAAATATTTGAAGAAAATAGATCGTCTCAAGACGTTTGGAAAGTTGATTATTTTGTTGTGAAAAACAAGCATGGTTCAGTAATTGTTTGATTTGACACGAAAATGTATTTAAAAAATACTTAGAAACAGGAATCGTTCTCAATGATACTTTTCCTCGACGATCTCTTTTAAGAGACAGTAAATAAGCTTCCTTGAATAATCTTTACAACAGCAAAAAAGTGTTTTGTCAGTGCTAATGTCACAGCGATAACAACGGCCCCTTATCAAATTTGTTATATCATTGGTAATAATGTGAGTTTACTGATGCTGAAATTGTGAAAGAGTGATTTTTAAATGCTTCCAATTTAGAAAAATTCAGTGACAAAAATAAAAAATGTAAAAATAATAATTAAAAAAAGCAAAATAGGAGTTTAAATATTTTGATCAATTCCCACATTTTAAATTTTTCTATGTTATCTTGGTCTTAAAGTATACCCCCTCCCCTCCTTAATCCTCATGTTGCGGCGCGAGTGAAACAACCATCATATGTATGCGGTCCGCGTGAAATAGCTAACATATGTATGCGACCCGGCAGAAAAAAAGGTTTAGTACCCTTGGCTTAGCTCAAACTTTCCATCTTCGTCAGATTCATATTTTTATGGCACGCAATAAATCAAATACTTCCTTTACGTTCTGCAATTATGTAGTCGCGCAACAATTAAATTATATATGTGTAACAATGCAACAATTGAATTACATAAATGTATCAATGAAGCAACAACGAAGTTATGTATTCACAGAATAGATAAACGCATTCATGGAATACATGATATTTATTATCTGCTCTAGGAATACATACAGCTACAGTCACAGAATAGATAATGTCATCGTGATAAATTATTGTATTCACTCCCAAATGATAAATTATTATTTCACAGAATACAAATTATTATTATCTACTCATAAAATACGTATAATTATTGCATTGTGTCATGAAACATCAACATAAAATGCATAACTATATTAGTGTTTGAATCAGAGACGATGTTATTATGTTACTTCATTGAATCAACGCAGAATATCTGTACTCTTTCCGACAGATGGCAGCACAATGAGTTTTTCCAATCATCAATAAAGTTAATTATCCTCTTTTCTTTTTTAATTTTTTCAAATAAATCAATTAGTTTTTCTTCCAAAATACATGTGCTATCAATTTAACGCACCTATCTATCTTGGCCTAAAATACCAGTTCAAACTATATTCGAAAGTATTTCTGTGAAAGAATTTATTCACCCATCCCAACTTTCCAGTTTGCTGTATGACACACGCGTAATGCCTTCTACAATCTTTTCAAATATCCATAAAAACTTTACGCGTCATTGACACCGAATCGTTCTTACTTTTATCATACGCTATTGCTTTGCGTGTTGAGATATGATTTTCACTAGAGAACACCACTTTTCAACTCCACCCTTTTAGGGGAAAAAAAGGCTATGGGGAGGGGGAGTATAACAAATCGACGACCCTTTGCCTCCCCCAAGGGTAACTGACGATAGTTCTCGCTTTGGTATACGACGGAAGAGGGAAAAGTTCATCCATTCCTTCGATCCAGTGATGCCCCGAAATGTTAAGCGCATGCGCAACGTAAATTCCTTTCTCAATCGAGGGTTGCAGTGTGCCTTTTCGCGCTTTTGCCGCTTGGCGAGATTGGAAATCGGGTTTGGCGATGGAACAGCGATAAGGGAATTCGTATCGATTAAATGATATTGTTGAATGGATTGGAGAATAAATGTTATGAGAACAGAGCTTGGCTAAGTTAATGAAACGTAGGATTAATATTTAACACGTTGAGTTGGAGCTTTAATTTTTATGACTATTATAAAAGTCGTCATGCAATTAATTGGCAGAGGACGGTGATAAAAGTGTACTTAAATAAAGCTGATTAAGATGGGGAGGAAGGATATAGAAAATATGGAAGACATAGGAAATAGAAAATTTATAGTTCTTCTGTAGGTGATGTTTTATTTTCTTAGCATGTACGTTTTTTTTATATGTAAATAATTTCTATGTTGACTACATTTGAAAGAATCGGAATTTTATCCCTTGAGTAATCAATTTTTCTTGCCCGCAAAATGTTCTAAAAAAATTAACACTTTTTTTATCACATTTAACTAAGCAAAATACTTAACAGAATGCGAAAATAGAAGAATTTTATTTTAACTTTAAATTTTAAAGTTTTCACACTATTTATTATTGTATCATTATTGAACACACACACACACACACACACACACACACACACACACACACACACACACACACACACACGCACACACACACACACACCACACCACACACACACACAGCCTCCTAAATTTTGCTTTTTATAAGTACACTCTGCATGCTATGAAGAATGTGTCATATATATATATCTTACAAGCCTTTTTCTCATATTTACAAAAACATTTCATGTTTGTACCTCTTTTTCAAACGGTTGAGGATTTTGTGTGTATGCACATATATACATGGACACACAATCTGAAGTAGAGTGTAAAACTAAGTCTTACATTGCAATGGGGACAGAGATAATTTCGGCTTTTTTGGATTTTCTTTCTATATATTTCCGTTTCTTCTCAAGCAACAAATTACAGATTGCCTTGCCAGCTCCCTGTTCTTTATCGAATATTTTCAAGAATCTAAATTCATTGCTTTCAATGTGTGAAAAATTCCCTCTTTAATCACAAATAAAAGCCTGGATGAGAAGTATTTCAGTGCCATGGACAAACAGCATCTCTTAAAAACACACACACTAGCACTAATAATCTCCCTATAAGAATTAAAAAGATGTGCCAATCAAAGATAGAAAGAAGAAAATACCAGTGCCCGTACAGTGTGCGGGCAAACTACTAAGGGATTAATAATTCCTCATAACTAAATTTAGTTAGTATGTGACTAATATCTCATCTTAAATTATAAGGTATCCGAATGGTTGCGACAATTTTTTTTTAAAAAAAAGGAAATATGGGGATTTTTTTGTTGTTATTTTTAGATTTGTTTAGCGTATTTTAAGAAAAATATGCTAAAATTTAGAATAGAAAAAGAAATTATTATTATTAAAATGGGAAAAAATAAGTAAAAATTGAAAAAAAAAATAGCATAAACGCGGCCCATTCTGCACCAAAGGTTTATGAACAAATTTAAAAAAATTTCAATCTAATGTATTGCTATATTATTCAATTTTGAAATGACCTTCAGGATAAGAGATATTTTCTTTTTTTACAAAAACTAGAGCACTTTATCTCGGTTACTATATGAAAATGCTTAAAAAAACAGTGATTATATTCCCATAAGGGACTGTAAATGTTTGTAATAAAACAGTGATTGATAAATCTGAAGGTTAAAACAATTCTGCTATTATACAAAACGTACAGAAAAAATTTCAGTTAATTATGTTCAAATTTTTTTTAGCAATCGCTGACCCCCTTTTGATTATTTTCAAAAAATCACATTTCGAGTAAAACGCGTTTTAAAGTATGACATCTTGCTTAAAGTAATGGCATCTGCTTTTACTAAAACACTTGTAGTTTCTGTTCTAGTGAACGGAAAATGATAAACTTGGTATTTTTATAAAGCTAATAAGATGGCCCATAAAATAAAATCGTAAAAAAGTGTCAATTTTTCGAAAATTTCACAGTTTTAGGGTATAGTCGGATACCTTAAGTATTCTTCAAAATGTTAGTACAGTCGACTTTCGCTAATTCAAACCTTCGATGATACGAACCTAATTCGTAGTATATACTCAGTTCCCACAAAAACTCTTGATATTTCGAACTAAAATAATACGTTTTGGTACACTCAATATTTCGAAGTAAAATCTGTGGCCGGCCAGAATACAGCACGTGATAATTCGAAGTGGTCTAATAAAATTTTCGATAATTCAAACACTCACTATCATGTAGAGTCCTGTTGCAAAGAGATTGTAGCTTACATGTTTTGTACTGTATTGTCTCTGCTTGTTTCCCCTGTAACGTAGTCCCTTTCATGATCATCGGAGGTGACTCTGATAACTGACATAAGCTAAAGTGTCACTAAGCAAACTACGTGACTTTTTCCTTCAAAATCATGCAGATGCGGAAATTTTTCAAGTTTTATTTATTCTAAAAAAATATATTGACAAAGTTAGATTGAATGCCATAAAACAAGAACAAAAAAAAGATAGTAGATTTTTTGTCAAAAAAATATGTACAGAATGTATTCTTTTAATAGTTGTTTTTAATACATAAATGAATTCTTTTAATACAGAAATTTTTACTTCTGTTTAATATTTATACTGCATAATATGTGCTTTTTAAATGTACTTTAATATAAGTTTATACGTATACACAATTGTTGTTTTATTGCATAGTTTCAAATTTCAATATGTTGAGGAAAAAAATTCTCTTTGTGTATTTAGGGAGTTTTTTCTTACCCTCTTGATAAGTCGAACTCTTAATAATTCGAAGTTTTTCATTGGTTCCTTCAACTTCGAATTATCGAGAGTCGACTGTATATAGCTGTGGCGTGCCAAATCAATCTACCAATATGATTCAGTGTGCCACACAGTAGAACATATTTGAAACAATTCCATTCCCTAGATAATGCATGCAGAGTTAGAGAATAGAAGTCAAAATTATAGATTTACTGTTTTATTACTTATTAATTTTGCAGTATTTAAAATTATTTCTTAGCTTAAAAGTAAATAGCAAAATATAACTTTTTCTTCAACATACTAAAATTTATGTATGTTTTATATTTTTAAACATTTATTACAATAAGAAAAAGACAACATAAAATATAAGTATTCCCCTTCATTATAGTTAAATAAATTTTTTTATGAGAGTGAGCCGACTACTTGCACCGCTGTACTTCAAATTGCAAAATCAGGGGTATAATTTGCGACTTTCAATTTGACATGATTCTGACCATTCAGTTGTTAGCAACTTCTTTGCGGACTCGAAATATTTTTCAAGTGAGAGAAGATTTGTTCTCTTAGATATATAGAACCAAAAGCGGAAAGCACATGCAATTTTCTCTCTTCCAAAAAAAAAAAATTAAATCTCTCCTGCAATGACACGCAAATAATTTACAAAATAGCTGCGTTGCTGTTGTTTCTAATGCCACCTGCTTGACGGTGTCAGATCGAGGTCCACGAAGTTCCTCGCGGCAAAGGGCCATAGCTTTCAGCATCATACAGGTGACAGTACGATTTGGGCACTTCAATTTTGAGGGAGAACAAACACACTGGAGGTAGTCAGAGGCATATCACCTCTGTTTCTTTTCCACCAACCTTACGAGAGGACTTGCTACTCGACGGCTCTTTAGGAGTACCCTCATGGCGCAAAGGCACTATACCTTTATAAACATCCATGCCTTCTCCAGGATTCGAACTGAGGCCCTACAGCACATAAGTCAGCGTCACTAACCACTAAACCGAATCGGTGGCTCCAAGAACAAAATAGCTGTAGATTTATTTATAGAGTTATCTATGGAAATTATTTAATTCCCTAAATATCCATAATTATGAAGATATTTGTCAAATTAGGGACATTACAGATTTATCAACTTCCAACTACGCAAAAATTAACAAAATTCTAGAGTAATGTAGAGTGCCACTGAGAATTATACCACGTGACCAATGTGGCACGCATGCCATAGGTTGCCGACTCCTAGTATAAAGTCTAATCAGTTTGTATTTACATTCAATGTGTTTATAGACACATTTATTGCATTGGCATTTTGTTAATGGAGTTATTCAAACCGTACAAACATTCACAGATAAAATTTTTTTTTAAAGTAGTTCAGTTGGATGGCATATATTCCATTTGATTTTTAATTTTTGTCGATCTCTGAAGTAACACAATGACTATTAGCAACGGATTTCGTTATTCTAAACCACAATCAAGTTATGAAGACGACACTTCGGCTGTCACCCCCTCTCCAGACTACTTCACCACGCCAACGAGAAGGCTTTACGTCTCGACAGATTTAACGTGCAGCAGCCCGTCTACACGGCAAGTCTTCAGTGGTATCGGGACTGGAGCTCTAAACTTAAAGCTACGACCACGAGTTCAGGACCATGACCTCTCAGCTATTAAATGGCATGGAATTAACGGTACCATATTACCATATTCCTATTTGTCGGTGATGAATATCATACAAAAACTAACTGTTTCATTGTAAACAAGTCTCCATTTCTACTTCTCTCTCAATATACATAGTTGCAAGATAATCAAATCTTATCAGAGATAATCTGAAAAATCAAACGTAGGCTTATCGCTAAAGATTCCAATCCTTTTCTGCAGTTATAAATCCACTTGAATTTAGGTGGGGGCTTATCATTAACATAGAACATGGTTTGTTGAGAAAATTTTATTCTAATGAAAAATAAACAAAAAAATAAAAAAAAAAGATATGAGTTTATTGAAGATATTGATATATTTTTCGATTAATTGATTAACTATTAGAATCAGACTGAGAAGCAATGCGAGGTGATGGATCTTTTAATTTGAGACCCAAGTCAAGTAATGAGGACGATGCCTCAGTTGGTACCTCACTTTCCAAATTCAGCAACACATAAAAGTAAGAAGGAAAGTCATTTACTTAGATAATTATTGGTGAAAAAAATATTCAAATATGTTGGGGACTTATTTTCAGGAAGTACGAAACGTTAAGAACTCAGATTTAAAGTGGCAAAGAAGTATATGCAGTCGGGCCCCAATTTAGGAAATTCATCGGGACCGAACATTTTGTTCGTTATTCGTTATATCGGAGTCCAAACAAAATACGAATTTTATTTCACTTACCTTTTGGACATTTTATGAACAACACAAAAAACATCCATAGTTAGAAATTTCACACTTTTTTATTCAACAACTATAAATAATTTTAAAATACTCACTAATAGATGTTTGAAAGTCTTTTTGATACCTGACTGTGGAAAGAGTTCTTTTTCGACTTTATACAGATAGGAAAGTACTTTTTCATTTACATCCTGTTGCTTAAGGGTTCATGAATTTCGGCCCCCAAACACATTTTTCACTTCTCCCATTTTAATAAAATATGAATTTCTACGCTTCTAATGGGGCAAAAATTATCATTCGACGTGCAGTAGAAGTATTTTTAATAATTTTTTGAAAATGTTTTACCACATGTCAAAGTCTACTAAATCCATTACTAAAATCCATTCTTCTCAAAACTAACATTTTTACCATATAAGGAACATTTGCTCCTAAACTACTGCATTTAATAGCTTATAACTTTGCATAATTAATAATTACACTCTAATACATACTTTAATCGAGGGATTTTTTTCAAAAAAATATTCTGACTTAATTTATAGCATTAAACATCATGAAATTTCACTGTTTTTGATAAGAAGAAAACAGATTTGTGCAAAAAAATATTTTTTTAAAATAACTATATAACTATATATATATATATAAATCTCTGATTAAAGTATGAATTATGGTTCAAAGAATATTCAGTAAAAAATTTGGAGATTTTTATTCAATAGAATGTTTATAAATGTTCCTTAAAAATACCTATTTTTAACATTACTGAGATACAGATCCTGTTTCGTGAACCTATCCCCTTAAGAGAGGTATGTTTTCACAGTGTTCGAACAATGTAAAACATTTACTTATCAATTTCCGCATTAGCATTGCTATTCATTGGCTTCGTCAAATCAACAATTTCCACAACTTCAGTCGCACAGATCAGATAGGCAGTCCCATGAAATGTATCATAATTTTTAAAATTTTAAAATATTCAATGCGTTGTGGATTGGGAATGAGATAAGACAGAAATTTCCTGTCCCACTCAAGACTCACATGATAGGTTAGACTCCTGACTTATTTACACCTGAAATGTCTAATAATCTGGTCTTTACCCTTTCCCGTTGAACAAAGTAAGAAATGCCAAAGAGAAGTCTTTTTCTGTTTAGAATAAAAACAATATGTTATTTGGAAAAAAAAATTCCTTTTTTCCTAAACAAACTAAAAAAGAATTTTACTGCTTTTAAAATAACTCTTTAATTCAGGGTTTATTATTCATTAAATAGGGGGTTTTGCCTTCATGTTAATCAGCGAAGAGAAAAATTCGTTAAATCGGAGTCCATCTGTACTTGAAACGGGGGTACATTGTTAGGAATTTGCAATGCGTTCTAAATATGATTATTATTTTATTATTTTTTTAATAGTTTGCTTTCGTCTTGACGGATTTCAACCCGCGTACACATTTTTAAACTACACTTCAATAATATGTAAACTCTTTAACAAAGTCAATGCTTTAAATGTAACCTTTGATAATATGTTCATTATTATGTACCATACAAAAATGTAACATTTGTCTTCATAGTGGTAACTTTTGTATTTTTTTTGTACTTGTTCACACAGGTACGCTTTAAAACAAGTTGAAAATAATCGTGCTTAAAATTTGATTGCTCTAAAATTCAAGGTAATATCAATCTCAAAGTCATGGAGCCCTTTCGCTAAATTAAAGTAAATTAACTAAAAAATTTGTAAACCAAATAAACTAATCATCTGTCTACTCTGGAAAATTAAAATCTGTTTACAGCATGTTTTTCCCTCTAAGAAATTTGATATGGATTGTTATATTTTTCTCACAAGTTGTGACGAATCTGTACGGTCTTCACTAATCCTCTAAACATTTCTTTCAAATTTTATTTATATCAACCAATCTCCACCGGGAGCCAAAGCGTGATTTATGCAAATGAGATACTTTATATAAGTTCGGGTTTCGCGAGTTAACGAGAGAGAATGAAATGAAATGAGAAAGAGTTGTAAAGTGAAGAAGTAGATTTTTAAAGTAAAGTGAATCGAAGCATCGAAAAATCAACTCGCAGTCGTTGACAAATTTAGTGGGTTGTAAAGCTACAAGCAAAGCTGATGAGCTGAAGATTCAATTCGAAAATCCAAGAGTGTATATTAACGTTAATCCGATATATCTTAAATCCAAGTATTCAACAAGACGAACCTGCCGAAATTTAAGAATCAGATTAGTGACTTAGAAATTGTAAATACGTGTACGTGTGTTAGCTGTAATTGTACGCGCTGATCTTTCATGGATTTAGTTCAGATTTCGTAGTTCAGCAATTAGTGACCCCTTCTCATTCTCCACTGTGTTTTATTTTTCTTAAATTTGAATAGTGTATATATAATCTTCCTTGATTAAGAGGTATCAATAAATATAGTGATTTGTAAAGATGTCTTTTGAATTCATTAACCCGGCTACACTTCCAGAAACGAGTAACATTAGATGGGGAGATGATAATCTTAGGGGAGGTTATGTGTCACGACAAAGTGATATTTTTTTCGAGAGGCAAGTAAAGCCTTGTTTGGGGATGAGATCTCCTACTACAAAGCATCTTCCAAAAGGTTATATATATTGTTAACTATTCAGATAGAGCTCTTAAATAAAGTTCCATTTTTTTTTAAACTTCTGCCGGAACTATATTTTACAGGTAGGTCGAAAGATGTCAAGATACTAAAACTTCTCGATAAAACGTCATAATGATTATTACTATAATTCCTTATAAATGTGGAAAACAGATAAAAATTGACGTAACCCTGTGCGACAGGGGTCCCCAATCTCCAGACCATGGATCAAATATTACCGCGCAGCCCAAGAAAAATTAAATTATTTCCATTTGAATTATTCTGATGTATTTCTCTCGGATTTGTGCGACTTTTTATGGAGATTATTTTACATCCCATGTTAAATTATTTTATTTTAATTTCTTGGCATAACTCTATTCTATTCTAAAGGCATGTTTAAATGCAATTGAAAAATTATTGAATCAAAACAATCTAAAAATACAAAAAAAAAAAAAGCAATGACTTTTTTTAGTGGACCATGCGACATTATCAAACGTTGACCGGTCGATGGCGATGAGAAGGTCCCTGGTGTGTGATGCAAAAACAGTTATAAAATATATATAGTTGCAGACATATTAAAACATGGTTATAACGTTCTTAACTCGAAATGTTTAATCTGTATTCTGTGGGATTTTGCATGGCAATCTATTTAAATATTCACAATAAAAAAAATGAAAAAACGAATCTCGTCTCTGTTTACGTTTATTTAAACAATACATGATTTGGTATTTTTTTTGTACAGTATAATTTTTATGGAAAGTTTCTTCTAAAGTAGAGGTTTTCAACCTTTTTATTCCGAGAGCCACATCGAAAAATTCCCAATAATCCGCGGGCCACAAATATACCAAAAAATTTATGTAAACAAGTAATATAAAAAACCTGTACTAACACCAAGTGTCCTCCACTACAAGTTTTAAAAAATGTATTTGAACTTCAATGGATGAATAGAAAGTATTTTATTAACGATTTAAAATATGAACACACACACACACACACATATATATATGTTCATATTTATGTATAAAATTTCTGCCTGAATAGGGAAGGTAGGAATCCATAAAATATATTTAACCCTAATTTTGCTGGTCCTAATTCAGCAACAGCTTTAGAAATCATAACAGGTCTTCATTTTAGTCTATTGACTCTTTTGGCTTCTTATATTTAAAGTTCTAATTCTGTTCCATGTTATACATTCGCTTAGTTAATCTTCTATAATAGACTCTTCCATCATTTTTAAAGTGTGTTTCTTGAAATCTGGTTTAAATCTTCTAGCTTTGTTAGTGATATTATTTTGTATTATCAATTTTATTATATGCCATGTATTTCTTTCATTTTATGTTACTATATATATATATATATAAATGTGAATATATATATAGGGAGAGAGTGAACTAATAATAGGAATTAAAAAAGATGGTTTGTTTTACAAGAATGTTATTGATTCTAAGTGAAGAGACGCTGTTAGAAATTTATATATATATATATATATATATATATATATATATACAGTGGTGGCCAAAATTGTGGACACTTTTTCAAATTGTTATGTTTTTTAAGTTTGTATGCTAACAGAAAATGTTACGTTGCTCAAAATGCAAAAAGTCTTTTATATCATTTAAAAGAGAATTTAATACTAAATTCAACACAAAAATCAAAATTCAAATATTTGTAACATAAAAAAGTTATGCTGCAAAAACTATCGATATACATTAGTTAGTGATGATAGCAGTGACTTATCAGTGCTTAGTGGAGTAGCTTTTATTTTTAATCACAGCTTCACATTGATGTTTCATTGAACTGAAATTAATTTTAAGCTCTTCCTTCGTTATTATATGACGCTAAGAAACACATTACATCCTCAATTAGTTTTTTTTTATTCCATGCTTACCTCATTCGGACAGGAGTTTTCAAACGGTGCCACAAGTTTTCGATAGGATTGAGGTCAGGACTGTTTCTTAGTCAAGACAACAATGATGTTTAGTCATGTAGCAATGGCATCAAATGAAAGAGTAGATTGGACATCTAGAAAGAGATGTGTGACGAGAAAGTGGTCTTTTTTATTATAAAACTGCCAGACAGGTGGGTGGTTCAGTGTCTACAACGAGAGGCTGAGAGTTTTGTTTAAGATGTCAGGAAATGAATTTAATAAAAAACAAAGCAGGAAAAAGCCGAAAAAGGTGCTCCACATCTGTGGATGACAGAAGAACAAAAATACTGTCTTCAACATAAAAGAATGTCACCAACGGTCATCAGAGTTATTTGACTGATGCTGGTGTTTCTGTCAGTTCAAAAACAATCAGGAAAAGATTAGCATATGTTAGACTTAGATGTAGAACATTCCACGAAAAATTCCCTTATCTCAATTTACAGCAGCACTAAAAAAGGCCACAGTGGTCAAAGGAACACAAATGATTAGTGGTCACAAGTTCTATGGAGGGATGAAACTAAGATATCATTATTCAGTAGTGATGGCCGAAAATAAGTAAGACTTAGAATAGGAGAAATGCTACCTGCACACTGCATACAGGCAGCTGTGAAGTACCCACATAGTTTTAGAATTTGGTCATGTATATCAGCAGATGGCATAGGTCGCTTTCATATCATCCATGGGACACTGAATGTCAGGAAATACACTTTCCCTTTTACCTTCAATTAGGGATCTATTTACCAACAATGCTTCAGTTATTTTTCCGGGAGATTCTGCTCCTTGTCACACAGTAAAGTAATCGAAACACTAGTATCGTTCTAAGATCATTGAGTTGGTGTCCTGGCCAGGAAACAGTCCTGATCTCAATCCTATCGAAAGTTTATGGCACCTTTTGAAAACTCTTACCCGAATAAGGTACCCGTGAAATAAAAAGAAACTAATTGAGGATATAATTGTTTCCTGGCATCACGTAATAACGAAAAAAGAGCCTAAAACTGTTTTCAGCTCAATGAAACATCGATGTGAAGCTGTAATAAAAAATAATGGCTACCCCACTAAGCACTGATAAGTCACCACTCTCTCATTAGTATTTATTGCATATCGATAGTTTTCGCAGCATAATTTTTATGTTGCAAATATTTGAACTTTGTTTTGTGTATTGAATTATGTATTAAATTATCTTTAAATGATATAAAAGACTTTGCATTTTGTGCAAAGTAACATTTTCTATAAGCATGCAAACTTAAAAAAGATAACAATTTTAAAAAGTGTCCACAATTTTGGCCACCACTGTATACATATATATATTGGTTCAAAAATAGTTAAATGGAAATTTTTAAAAGAATTTATAGAATAGTGAAGTTTTTGAAACATTCGTCATTTTCGGAATATTTTTCTCTCAAATGGATTTAAATCATATAATGGATTATTTTAAATATCTAGAATAAGAGAAAAAAGAAATGTTTTCGCCACATACAGAAAGCAATTTTTCTTGAAATTGCCTCAAATTCAAATGTGGGGATACTAAAATGCCTTCAGCGGGATACCCGTGGACCGCTGATCACTGGTTGAAGACTCTTAATCTAAAGTATGTTTCCTTTAAAACTATTAACATAATTTATATTAATATAAATTACATGAAATCTTATATTTAAAGTAGCCACAGTACCTAGTGGTCATGGTCACGAACTCGTGGCTGGCATATCATGAATACGAGCCCTAGTCTTACTTATATGTGTAGAAGGGCAGATGCATGTTAAATCTGTCGCAACTGAAAGTCCTCTTATTGGTGTGAGATTAAAATGAGAAGAATGGACTTGCCAGTTGAAGTGTCATCCCCGTCACTTGACTGTGGTTCAAAATTACGAGGTCATCACTATTAGTGCGACGTTAATGAATAGTTCCTCCCTTTTGCACCTAAAATAAAACTAAAAACGAGAAAAATTTTCCCTGAAACCATTACATTTACAACTTCCTTAAAATATGTGTCAAAGCAAATTTAAACAAAATAAACTTTCATAGAAGAATAGAATGTTTCTGTTCTTTATAAGCCAATTCCTTAAAAAGTTCTAATTATTGTAATTTTAAGATGCTTTTCACTTTAGAGCATATGCCATTACTTTCATAGCTTAGCTTAAGGATATAATACTAGTACATTAAAGGCAAAATATATATAATATTTGTTAAATTTGAAATGGCTAAGAAAAAAACCTTTTTTTTTTGTACAATTTTATCGCAATACATTTATTCAACTGTAGATTTCAGATGCTAACAATATAAATTCGAAACAAGGAAGTATTTTCAGTCTGTAAAAAATAGATGGAAAGAAATTTCAATCTATTATCGATAAAAGAAATAAAGTTTCAGAAAGGGAATTGTAACTTTGTTATAACTTAAGATATACATTTTTTGAGGCACTTTTTATTAGAAAAGACTTTGGTTGCAGAAATACATTTTTGTTTTAAAGGCCTCGTTTGTCTTTAATAATAATGTTGTCGTAGCCAAGTGGTTATGGTCACGAACTAGACCAGTGTGTCATGGGTTCATCCTTGGTACCATTGAAGACTCGCCGTATAGAGGGCTGATGTACGGTGAGACTGTCGTGACTCATAATTCTCCCGTTGGCTTGGTGTGGAATTAGGAGAGTGGGGTACCAACTTAGGTGCCGTTCTAGTCACTTTATGTAACGTAAAATCACGAAGTTTGAGTGTTTGAAATCACGAAGACCGTCGTTGCACCACCTAACTTTCCTGTGACCGCGATAGCCTAGTGGTAAAGGTCACAGAACTCGTGGCTGGTGTTTGTGGAGCGTGATGTGGAGGAAAAGGTGAATGTTGTGGGAGCTCAGTGTCTTCGTTATCGACAGTGGTTCAAAATTACGAGGTCCATTGCCAATAGCTTCCGTAATGTTTCCAGTGGCGTAACGGAGAATATTAGACTTCCCTGCAAAG
>BMAO01018462.1:368946-390348 GCA_019973975.1 Trichonephila clavata | reverse complement strand
TGCATTCGAGACAGAAATATATCGACTTTTTTTGACTTTTTTTGATTATCTTTTCATTTAAAGCAACAAACTGCACATTGTCTTACCAATCCCCTTTCTTTATCGAAAATTTTTAAGAATCTGAATTCTTGACTTGAAAGGAAAATTCCAACTTCCCAACAAAGAAAATCCCGGAGGGTATCATGGACTAACACCATCTCTTAAAACACTAGCAATTATAATTAAACTCTAACAAATTAAAATACGTGCAAATTGAAGACAGAAGAAAATACCAGTGGCCGTACAGCGTACAGGTGAACAGGTTGTGGCTAGCTTTTGGTAGCCCGTACATCGTACGGTCAAACCGGTTATGGCTACGCAGTAACCTACAGATTTCAAAAATACCAAAAGAAGGGGGGAGGGGTTCATTTTCTTGTGGTCTATAGCTTGCCATTAAATTTGTGATCCGATAACAAATTAGTATAAGATATTTGAAGTTTTCTAAGCTTACGTTTTAGTATCATTTGAAAGCATATGAAAAATACTTCTGAGTATAATCAACTCTTTCAGAATGAAAAATGGCTATTAATAAAAAAAAAATTTACTACTAAAATCATTTTTGCTTGATTTGCTTTGAGTTTTCATAATTACATAATTAAATTAATTTCAAAGCCAATTTTTGCTTTTAAAAATAGTTTATATAATTTAGAAACTTTTCATTAATTTTTTCCTGTTGAGAAAATGCCACGGCCAAACCTTTCTCAGCTAAGAGAAACAATGTCTGGAAGGATTCAATACTACTGGGGGAAAAGATATCTATAAAAACCAGCCCTTCGCAATATAATACTGCAATAAGACTTCCGAATACAAGTATTGCAGATAAAACAGAATACTTTCCTGATGTGCCAAACTACATTATTGTAACATATAGTAGTACTATATTATGGTATTTGAATTCTTGTTGGGCAACTTAAAAAAACTTGTTTAACTTCCTTAATTTAAAATTAAAAAATTAAATGTACAAACCTGGTAATTTTTAGCTCAAGTTAGCATTATTATTATGTTGTATATAAATGCTTTGAGTATCAAAACTTTTGTGAAAAGATTTGAAGATCAGGCTGAATAAACTGCCAACTGCCGTCGTAACAATCACTATCAATATTATGCACAAAAATATTTTTTGAATGAAAAAAAAGGCTGTGAGTCGCACAGAATTAATTGAAGTAGTGTTTTGATATAGAACGTAAGTTGGAAAATAACAAATTAAAAAATTAGAGCTTTACAGGCATTATACGTTTTTGTTTTATGCCTTTACAAACTTTAAATGTGTTTTTCTTTGACTTTTAATTGTAAAGATGTGTTTCTAATCCCTAAGACTTTTTTTCTGTTCAAGATAGACTTGAAATTTTTTTTGTAGATACTCCCAAACATAAGTTTTATAAAATTTAGTATGGATTTATGTCCGAGATCTCTAGTTATTTTTTTAAATGTGTGTTTATATTAATATTTAAAAGATTTTAAAAGATTTCCATGTTTACTTGTATTTATAAATGTATATTTTGCATGTCTATTTGGTACTTCAAAATATCTAGCTATATTTTAAAGAATAATAGAGGAATCTAAATGTGAATGGTCTTGTCAAAAAGATTACGTATTTAGAGATTATAGGCATTATAAGAAGTCAGACAAAATTTCTGTGATGATTCTAAATTGAAAATTCAATTTTATGTGCAATACTAAACTTTTTTGAATTATACAATATTTGGTGAATGATACGGTGAAAAGAAAGCAAATCAATTGTTTAAAATATGTTCTAAGCGTGGTTCTTTCTTAGACATTACTCTTGTCACTCATTTTCTTTATGCTTATACCCAACTTATACAAAATAACTTTGTGTTATACTAAAATTTTTGCCAAATACTTATAGCATATATTATACTGTTAAAGTTTACATGTATATACACAAATATGCAGTCGCAGACACCTCTTAAATATTTCTTTTATGCATCATACTGGTAATCCGATAATGGAATTTTATTTCTTTAGCCTTGCAGCTAAAGTAAGTAAACACATAAATAAAATTATATAAGATTAAAAAAATGCACTTCCATGTGCTTGAAAAAGAAAAAGTTTTTGCAACAAGTTATATTCAAGAAAATAGAAAGCTTTCTCCATTAGTAAGTACAAAAGCTTCGAGGAAAAATAGCGTTAAATGTATGTAAAATTCAAAGGAATGGGCATTTTATTATAATAATGGAGAAATGAATAAAAGTAAAGGGTATGCTCAAAATAATGTAAAGCAGGTTTATGTTTAAGAGTTCCTATATTCTTCCTGAAAATAAGGATGATCTTTTACAGCCATTTATTTCCATTACATCATGAATTTCACCGTGGGTAATTTTTTAAAGTAGGTAATGCTATGAATTAAAAAAAATTGAGTATATATAATTTGATTATATAATTTCCAAACTTTGTGTCTCTTCCATTCTCCTGATAAAACTTAGTTGCACTGAAGCTTTAAAGATAAGGGATAATACACCGGGTGGTTACAGTTAAAGTAACACTATTCAGAGGCCTGTAGAAGCTGTCCAGCGTATCAGATTTTGATGAAACTTGGAATCTATGCTATATGGACCTTGAGGAAAAGATTTCTGCAATAAAAAATAGTCCAAATTTTGACCATCCAGGGGGCTATCGAATATTCCTAACTCAAATCCGTAAGACCTCTAAATAAACTTGCAGTCATAGCGAGATAATCATTCAGCGTGCGTTTGTCATCGTTAATCATGCCCTTACATAAAAATGATCAATTTTTACTGGTAAAACTGTTTTATCAGAACGCCAGCAATCACTTAGTGGCCCTGCGAGAATATCGTCGTTTAAAGTACCTGCGAAAATACTCCATGTCAAGGATTAGTTTGAGAAGATGATCATTAAATTTAGAGACTCGAAATGTGGGTGTGCTGCCCGGAAGATGACGGAAAACGGTTGAGACTGAAACTGTTGAAGAATTCGCAACTTCTATATTTGATAAAGCCTCGAGTTCCATCTACTCTTCAGCAAGTGGTCGAACAGTGTCACGCGAGTTGGAGATGATCACGCATATTTCTTGATCTTGAGGTTTCAACGTTTGCATCACGTGGATCGTATACGTATACCATTTTAAAATGTATCGCAGAATTTTTCTTACTGTCGACCTCGGAATCTCCAACTCACGTGGCGCTGATCAATCATTTGCTGAATGGAACTGGAAGCTCTTTCAGCCACAGCAGTAGCCACTTCTTCGACACTTTCAGTCCCAACCGGTTTCCGTCCACTTTAGGGAAGCATACCCAAATCTCCAGCCTCTTAAAATTTCATGATCATATTTCTCAAATCAATCCTTGTGTGTGATATGGGACATTTTCGCAGATCCTTTAAATGATGATATTCTCGCACAGCAACTAAGTGGCTGCGGCCGTTCTGGTAAAATAGTTTTCCAGTAAAGGTCAATCTTTTTTGTAAGGGCATGATTAACGATGACAAACGCACGCTGAACGATTCTCTGGCTATGACCACGTTTATATAGATGATTTACGAATTTGCTTCAGAAATAATCGATAAAAGCCACCTGGTGGTCAAAATTTGTACTAATTTTTTATTGTAGAAATCTGTTTCCCATAGACCATATAGCATAGATTCCAAGTTCCATCAAAATCCGATAAGCAGATCAGGTTCTACAGGCCTCTGAATAGTGTAATTTTAATTATAACCACCCAGTATATTATAATACGTTCTAATAATTCAGACTCGTAACGTTAGCTGTATCAAGGGAGTGAGTGCATGGTAAGAGTACCCTTAATCATAACACCATATGAATGAACACAATATGACTATGCAAAGTTAAAGTAAGATACAGGATGATTCTAAAATCATGGGACAAACTTTGATATAGGCGGTAGAGCTCACTAAAACAATTTTTGTATGGAATATATGGATGAAAGTGCCACGTTGCACAAACAGCAAAAATAATCCATTAACGGAAACATAAAACGTTCATTAGTAGCGTACTTAACGGCGATTCCGTGCAGAAAATGTTAAACAGTTTTAGAAATTGCATCCTTAAGAGTAAAACTCTCCAAATGGTTGGTTGACTGATATGTAGAAGATGCTACAGCCCTTGTACTCGTGCCGGGTGTTTCCTTCACATGTCACAAGATCACTTCTTCCAGATATGATTATTATACAGTCCTCGATCTATCCCTTCCATCAGTACAGTATGAACCATTTTCACGCAGTTGTCGATGTAATCACTGATCACATACATTTTATGGTTCGGCATGCGTATGCTTAGAAAACGTTCCTGATACAGCCATAGCAGTGCTTTGCTGTTACCATTAACAGTGCCGTACATTAGATGCATGTCTGTCTTTTAGCTATTAGTTAAAACACCCATAACGACCGAAATCTCAAGCGAAAATGCCGATTTTGGTGATGCAACAGATCCCTCTCACACCGCTTTGCTGCCTTCACCTATCGCCAGTATTGTCAGACAATCACGCCGTAAAGGTCTCCAAGCATGTATGATGGTTGGTGAATGCAATTTCTATAACTGTTTTAACATTTCTTCTACGGAATCACTGTATTTTGATGATGAGTATTTATGTTTCAGTTAATAAGTTATTTTTTGTAGTGCATCAACGTGGCATTTCCACCCGGATATTTCAAGACAAAATTTGTTTTAGTGAGCTGTACTACTTCTCAAAGTTTGTCCCACGATTGTAGAATCACCCTGTATATGCAATATGATGAATCACGGTTTTATGGAGAAAAAAATAGTTAAAATTACTCACAAGGAAAAGATGTTGTATAATATGAAGATCAAGAAAAAAATAATTAAAAAAAAACAATTTTTAAATCTAATATTCCCACAAAGGGGTTTAGTTTTTGAAAGTATGGAAAAAGACTTAATTTTGTTTAAATGTTTTTAGAGTCAAAATGAAATTGTTTTTCTGCAATATAAATAACCAAAGGTGATGAGTATTGAAAAGTTAGGCATTGAGTTGAGTAAATAATACAATGTTCATTTCAACACATTTCTTAACCACAGCTCTCTCCCCGCTCTATCGAGTCAATCCGATTCAAACTTTATTCAGTCTTCGGCTTCATCCAGCACTGTCATTTCGCGCGTGACAAACACAATAGTTTTTTTAAAAAATAAATACTAAAGAAGCTTTTAATCCGGGAGAAGGCGCGCACTCGATACTCTAACGTTAGTGGCCGCTTGGGGTGACAGAGTCACCTATAAATCCTTTTAATAATTATTTTTATTATACACAATATAAATCGAATTCCAATGAATAATTTTAAGAGAAAGTATACTTACCTACTTTTAAAAATTTTTTGCTTTTTTGAAAATTTGAGAAAAAAATCCAATTTAACTGAACTAAAATGTTTCAAATACGCGTTACTTAATAAAGGACATAAATCGGACACATTTCACTAACATTACAGGAATGATATTTGTAGGCAAAACTCATAGTTTGTCAAGTTATTGTAGTTTTATAGCCCTTTGATGATTGGAAAATAGCATGTTGAGCTCTTTTGCTTGTATCTTTTTGACAGTGTGCAGTGTCTTGTAAGGCACTTTTGACTTAATATATTTCTTGATGGAGTTTTTTTAGGTAGAGCCATAGACAATTTTCCTCTCAACTGGAACGTTTAATGCTCATCGCTTTTTTGAAATTTACTTCCGCTATCATGATTATATTCATTATTTCATCAAGTTTTTCTCTTGCGTGATTACACACAGAATTTCAATTTCAACCAATAAAGATTGCACAGATGCCCATTTCTTTTTTTTTTATAGTCCATTCATTTAGATTTATGAAACATGAGTCATCCATCAAAACAACCCAGTCGTTCACAGGGGTAAAATGTAACCGGTTCATAAAAAGTTTTTTGGAACAAAAGTGGTCGCATGGCAAACTCAATCACCCCAAGTACCTTAAGATCGTAAAAAAAAATTTGGAATTCCCAAAAAAAGAGGGAGATATGCGACAAATACACTTTAGTTCCCATGAAAACTCGGTCATATAGGAGGATACTGACGTCTTCAGGAACAAATAAACATTTTTTCCAGAACTAAAGATTTCGTGAGCCTGGGGTGACTCTGTAACCCACTCGACCTTTCCCGGGTTAAATGCACCTGAAGTTTTTTCTGCTATTTAATAAATGTTCTCTCATCGCAATAAACATTAAAGTACTAAAATGCTTGTTTTTCTTTAACAAAAATTACTTAGACTTTTATTCTAAAAAGGCTCAAAGACCTACACTTCATTTCAATTTTGACAATACTCAACATGTAAATTAATTTTTCATTTTATTTTCCCCTTCATCTATATGCCAGAAAACATTTTTTCCGCATAAGTAGGTCTTTAAATTCTGAAATTTTTTTTTGTTCTATCCTAATGTTTAATCATTGGAACTATGAAGATAATTGAAGACAGAACATTAAAATATTAATTACTCTAATACGCAATGGGACACTGTGAGTTGCTACACTTGATATCATTGAGATGCTGTAGAAAGATTTATGATTCTTCTGAAAATATAACATGCTTTTGATTTGTTCATATCCGTTGCAACGTCGGTTTATCAGACGAATACTTCCCGGTAATACTTATGAAGTTTGAGATACATGGCTAGCGGAATGCGCAGATGGGGCATTGTAATCTTCCAAATGAGACCGTGTATTATTTCCCTCATGTCTGGGGTAAAAGAGATGCCTCGCCGATTCTGAAGGTGGCTATGTTGAAAGCCCTCTTCCTCCAACTCTCAGATAACGTTCGGACAATACGATCGATAGAAATGACACTCCTGAGAACAGTATCCATTGTTGGGTCTCGCACATGTGGACCACGAATTATTTAAATGAAAGCGAATTTCAGCCTATTGTGATAAAGGTATTCCCTGCAAGATGTCCTTAGTGTTAAAGTAACAGGTCGATTAAACTATCCATATGATATGAGGTATGGTGAAGGAGTTTAATTTAGACGCGCAGGTCTATTGTTTCAAAGAACCAATGGAGTTGGGACGAAAGCGAGGATGACCGTGTGCAGATCCGCTACGCTAAACAATTAGAAAAATTAGAAATCATTGGGGACGTGAAAGAGGCCTACCCAGGGGGTTTAAAGGGTCGATTCGCAAGTTGACGAGGATCTTCAACATCTCTCTTCTGCTTTATCTTCCGCATCAGGTTTTTTCAAAGGCATCTCATAAAGGTTGAGGGGCCAACCGCACCTCTAGGAGTGAAGGAAGAGAAAGGAACTGCTATGACCCCTTAAAGACGGAGTGTCGGAATCTGCATAGCAACGGCTTTAGGAAATTGACTTTGGACGATGACAATGAAAGGGGTTGCGGGGACAGCCGCACAAGAAGCTGGTCATTTCAAGATTTCAAATGGGACTAGAACTTTTTTCCAGCCAAAAGCTGTGATGAGTAAAACTTGAAATTCAGTAGTAAAGTTTTAATTAGTTAGGAACAAAATACCTTTTAGCAAAAAGCTGTGTTAGCCCTCTCAATACCAAGCATAATGAAGTAATCTTACTTGCTCACGTCGTTTATACCGTGTTAAACGCTCTATTGAAGTGTTTATGCTTGTGGAGTACGTCAAAGGTAAAGTCAGGAGTTAACGCTTCTTGGAAATGCTCCGCTATAGCAGACGATGTCCAACGGTATGAGCTGATACAGATGGTTTTACAATAGATTAACACAGAATGTTATATGATAACATTAATAAGGTGCCCAGAATGTTACAGGATAACATTAATAATGTGCCCAGAATGTTACAGGATAACATTAATAATGTGCCCAGAATATTACAGGATAGCATTAACAATGTGCCCAGAATATTACAGGATAGCATTAATAATGTGCCCAGAATATTACAGGATAGTATTAATAATGTGCCCAGAATGTTACAGGATAACAATAATGTGCCCAGAATGTTACAGGATAACAATAATGTGCCCAGAATGTTACAGGAAAACAATAATGTGTCCAGAATGTTACAGGAAAACAATAATGTGTCCAGAATGTTACAGGAAAACAATAATGTGTCCAGAATGTTACAGGAAAACAATAATGTGTCCAGAATGTTACAGGAAAACAATAATGTGTCCAGAATGTTACAGGAAAATTAATAATGTGTCCAGAATGTTACAGGAAAATATTAATAATGTGTCCAGAATGTTACAGGATAATATTAATAATGTGTCCAGAATGTTACAGGATAATATTAATAATGTGTCCAGAATGTTACAGGATAATATTAATAATGTGTCCAGAATGTTACAGGATAATATTAATAATGTGTCCAGAATGTTACAGGATAATATTAATAATGTGCCCAGAATGTTACAGGATAATATTAATAATGTGTCCAGAATGTTACAGGATAATAATAATGTGCCCAGAATGTTATTTGCTAATACAACAATGTTATACCTATTAACACAATTATTATACCACACTATTCCACAATAGTTTAACAATTTGCGAACAGCAGATCAATAATTTTAATGAAACATTTTTCATTTCAAACAGCTGAAACGAAATAATTTTCCATTTCAAACAATTTTTAAAATACACTAAAAAAAATTAAAAAATTTTTAATAAATATTTATTTATTAATTTTTAGTTAATATTTATATTCAAAAATTGGTTCTTAATTTTAAATTTTTTGTTGTGATCAGTATCATTAATTATTTAATTTAACTATTACAAACACTATTAATGCAACTGTCGAGTATGACGAGCCATTTTATTATAAAACAGAGCCGCTTACTCAATGAACATATGAGTTCGTTAATTAAATAAATTTAATATAAAATATTAGAATATGAATTTGAATAAAAAGAATATACAGAATGGGTTCTATTTGTCAAATCAATGGTCACAGCACAACAATTTGTTGCCCCAGGCGTTCATCTAAAAAGGAGTTTCGATGACGCGATTAATACTTAAAAAAGCAACATCTACTTTTAATAGAATTAAAATCTCTTTTTGAGTTATCCTCACATATTTAAAAAATTAAAAATGCAAGAAAATCTCACAACGTACATTTTTTTTTATTTCTTTACATTTTCATAATTTAACTTTTTCAATTTTCTTTGGAATTCGGACTTATTCTGCTAATATTTCTTATTGTACTTCATTTGATTTCCCATCTTGTATGAATTAAGAACGTAATTGATTTAGTTACAAGGGTGATCAAATGAAAAGGTACGAAACGACATAAAAATGAAACAGTTAAATATTTGCATATTCCGCCAAGGGAGAATGTAGCGAGACATCTCGGGATGCCATTGGAGACTCTGACTGGGATCGGATCATGCGCGGGTGCCCGCATGCGCAGGAGAGAGCAAAGGCTCTTATAAAAACGGCGTCCAAATGATGCGAGCACAGAATGACTCGAGCACAGAAAAAACATTAACTCCGATGTGTACTGTGAGACACTCCGACGCCTACGCAGGTCCATCAAGAACAAATGACCGGGGCTGCTCACGGAGGGTGTGGTTCTGCTCCATGATAACGCGCGTCCACACGTCTCCAGAGTCACACAAATGGAACTGGACAAGTTCCAATGGGAGACGTTGGACCCTCCGTCCTACAGTCCGGACATGTCACCCTGCGATTTCCATGTGTTTGGTCCACTGAAGAAACACCTGAAAGGAAAGCGCTTCAACTCGGACGACGTACTCAAGGACACTGTGAAGGACTGGGTCTCGTCACAGCCACAGGAATTCTGGGAACAAGGAATCCTGCGGCTTGTTCATCAGTGGGATCGTTGTGCTCAGGCCTATGGTGTATATTTTGAATAAAGTCTATATTTGTACCCACCGTGTCGTTTCGTACCTTTTCATTTGATCACCCCTTGTATTTTATTGAAATATTAATTTCACTACAATAAGAATTCAAATCATTGTTTATAAGGGTAAACACATAGAAAAGGAAAAAAATCCCTATTAGTTTATCATGTTTTTAGAAATGATTCTTTGCATGTCAGAAAACTAATTTCTAATTGCATTTCATGTTTTTCAGTTTCAGGTTTTTGAATTTCACTATTTAAATATATTGATATTGCTATAAAAAATATACTATTTTTCTGAAAATATTCAACTATATATAAAAATCATGAAATATTTTGTCTAAAAAATTTTACAAAAAATGTTTTCCTTTCTCAAAGCTCGAAAATATTTACACGAGATAATTCATCTCAGAAAATTTCTTTGAACGAGTAAAAAAAATTGATTGAATGTCAGGGGAAAAAATGGGAATCTTTTAAATAGATTTCCGGAGAACATAGACACAACTGAAAATTAGATTTTGAACGCATAATCCATCATCATATCTCTATTAATATATATTTTCTCCTTTTATGTGGATATATATTTAATGTTTTATTTTAGATGAAATTCAAAAATAGGAGAGAGAGAATAATTTGAAAAGATAAAAGCAATGCTCTTTTTTTAAACAGAGGTTCAGTGATAGATGTATAATACATCTTTAATGTATAATATTTTAAATTATTCATAAAGTATTTGCTATTTTTTTTATTTAAGATAATTAAATTGCATTCATACATTTTTAAAAAAATTATGCATTAATAATGTACACATTAAAAAAATCTACAAAAACTGATAGATAATTTTTTTTTTCAATGGGGCTGCGCATTGGTATTTTAAACCTTTGCAGACCTAGCACATTCCCGAGGAGCTGGTACCACTTTTTACCATATAGGTGATACCAATTACAGCAAGCAATTTTGACGCCCAGTTTCCTCCACAGAGGGAGGCACCTGAGCTCTTGACGATGCGAACTTTAAACTAGGATTTAATTTTTCCGATAGCCTCCAAGCGAAACAAACACTCTGAGGATCTTTTACATGCCGTATAATCATACGACATGGCCGCTGTCGATTTTCTGCATCACGAAAATACACCGACTTGGGCCGTGGTCGAACCCGCAACCTTGGGTGTAGAAGGCCAGCGACAAACCAACCACGCCACCCAGCCGGCATAATAGATAAAATAAAAAAAGACTTTCTTTATCTGAAGATTCTTTTATTTTTAAAATAGCTTGTACTTTTCAATAATAGCAAAAAATTAAGATCCTGAGGAATTATTATAGTTTTCAGTCAATACTTTTTTTATTTACAGCTTAGAACATTTAAATGGCTTGTTTTTTGACAAAAATATATTTAAAACTCCTAAGCGACACACGTATTTTAAAGCAATTCTGTGCGGTAGTACAGTAAAATTCGTTAAACGCGAAATCGCTTAAGACGCAGTATCGGTTAACATGAAATAATACCACAATCCCGACAAACTACTACGTATTTTGATCTTAACACGAAACTAAAATCGCTTAACACGAAAATATTTTTTTCTGAGAATGAACAAAATACGGAAAACACCAGCCGCGCAAGCGAGATTTAAGAGGGATGTGAAATTAAACAAAGGGGTTTTCACATGTTTCGTAGAAAGGAGGCTAACTTTGCCTTGAAATACCCTCGGAATATCCTGTGACAAGCCAATTTTATTTATCTACATTCACCTCCCACTCCTACAAACGCCACACAAACACATCTCATCCACATCAAAACATTTGAACCCATGCCTTTTGGATTAGTAGCTCAACGTGCTATCCATTACGCTACATGGATACAGCGAACAATTTCTTTTCTATATATGCTGTGTTGGAATGTTACTATTTATTCATTTTTTAATTTAATTAATGAGTTAATATTTGAAATAACTGTATTAACATCAAGTGTCATCCACTACAAGTTAAAAAAAATTTCATTTTTAGACTCTCGATAATAATTTTGTTGTAAAACGAATCTACTTTTAAAAAGATCTAGTATATTTAATTATTTTGGAAGTAGAAAAAAATTAAACACTAATTATATTTTTAATTCCAATAACATTTCATTCGTATATACAGCATAAAGTGTTAATCAGATCGAATAATGCTTCAGAAAAAGTAGAAGCGAATAAATATTTTCAATTAAATTAGGGGGAAAAAATAAGCCTTATTTTACTTTCTGTTTGAATTATCTTCACAATTTCGATGAGTTTTTAAAATAACAAAGGAGAAGAATTATTGGAAACATTGAAAGTAATGCATCACAATTTCTTTAGAATCCCATACCATTTATCAAATCTAATTCATAAACAATAGATGAACGATTTATCCTTTAGAATTATTTAAAAAAGTTTTTTTGTATAAAATATTTAAAACTATAGAATACTCAGTTTTCACACACAGTGTTTTTCTGTTCGCAGGAAAAAAAGCAATTCGATATGGATGTTAACAGAATTTTACATTCAAGAGATTCTTTATCAAACCTTTTTAAAAATTGAAATTATTCTACTGTTTTAAAAATAATGCGATGTTTTTAAAACTTGAGAAAGGGGAAAATTAAAAAGAATCTTAATATTTCAACATTTCGAACACTTATAAATTTTTACTCTGTTGCACACAGTCACCTTTTCAATAAATAATTGCTATTTCACACACAATTTTTATTAACAAGAAAACTTTGTCTGTCATAAGACACTTGAAAGATTTAATTTGGGCTTTCACTTGATATTTTTCATATTAGCTTTTAATAACATTTCAGTTTTTATTTGCGTGTTTTGAAGAAGCTATTTAAAAGAAGTAAAATCACGAAAATTCACCAAGAAAGACAAGTTGATTTTAGAATCTTGTAAACTTGAAAAAATGACTACGTTTCACTAGTAGTTAAGATACATTTTTAAAAATTGTTTAACGTAAGGTAATTCAGCTTAAAAAGTAAAATAATGTAGTATTTGATTTCTCTCTGGCCTTTAAAAAGATAGTCATAATATTAAAAATAAAAATACAATTTGTTTTTATTTACGGCGGATTGTTTCTTTAATAGTTCATAAGAGAAAACATTAATTTAAAAACTGCAAAGGTTGGAAAATCATTTTCTGTGACGAATAATGAAAAGCTAAGGCATTGAGTTGTTTAGATACAAAAAAAGAATCTTATTTAAATTTAGTTGAAAAATAATTTTAACACAGTAAAACATTCATTTTGTTCTATATGTACAAGGTGCATAAATTAAATATCCGAGAAACAGAGAAACTGTGAAATTTATAATTTTTATCTCAAGAATTCTTGTATCTAATTTGTACCCAAAGGATATATATTTTGACAGTCATGATTACTTAATTAAATTATGTGTTTAATTCAAATTTCCTTTTCTCATTATACTGATGTGCAATTAGCATTTGAATATATATATAACAAAGTCTGAAGCGTCTGCTGTCTTAATATTATGTAATTTAATTGAATTCGACTGTAATGTGTTACTTGTAGTATAAAGTAAAAAATGCTTTACATTAAATATTTAAATGCAAACCCAAACAGATGCAAGTATACGAATTACGCATAATTCGGACTTCCTTCTAATTACAAGGACAAAAGATACTCTTTATGATGGACACATTCAAAGATTTTCGTTTCTTATAGTGTGTTAAATTTCATATGAGAACTTAGATTTAAGATCAATAATTTTATATTTGCAGTAATTAGTTAAATACTTTTAGCAATAAACTGGCAACAACAAAATTTCAACTTATGCAAATGAACTTTGTAAATTTAAATTAATATACAAGCTGAAAAATATTTTAGTTCAAGACAGATAATAGAAATTATCCATGCTTGATTTTGAATTAAATAAATTAAAAGTAAAAAAAAAAAACTTTTAAAAACAAGCTCTTATTTAAACGCGCTAAAAGGAATAAAATAAACTTTTCCTTTAAAACTTTTTTTACTATCAGCTTATAACTTCATTGCACAATTTATATGATATAAAAGCTGTTGCGAGATTTAAGTATTGGTATTTACTTAGTTTGAAATTTTTAAAAATTAAAATCAATCAAGTGATCAAGTTATTTAATTTACTATATTATCTACACAGGTAAATCTCGCGACAAGCTTTTATACCATATAAATTGTACTACATAAATTAAAATACCATATAAATATTTTTATACCATATACCAAAAAATTCTTTATAGCGCGTTTAAATAAAATTTTGTTTTTCAAAAATTTTTTTTTACTTTTATTTTATTTTTTACTTTTTAGTTGGTTTACGCTGGATATGTTTCTCAGCCTGTTCATCTCAATTCAACGCTGCTTCGCCATCCCTGGTTCAGCTGAATCAATTATTGCAAAATAATTGGAAAGACGAAATTATTAGACAAAATACACTTTTTTTTAAATCCGTAATTTTTAAGCAATTTTTTCAATCTTCGTACAGGTTTTTGGGTAATATTATTCCATGCATGAAAAAAATGTTTCGTGAGATTATTTTCATAAATGACGAAGTTATTAAATGCTGAATTAAAATTTTAAGTATTTTTTGAAAAATCATAAGAAAAAGTTTTCGACATTTATTTTTTAAGTGACTGATTCCAAAAGAGCAAAGCTAGAGCTGTTTTAGTCCTTAATGTCGATTTATTTAAACGAAAAAAAATACATGCGCAACAATTTAGACATTTCATAAAAACGTATCGATTTTGACTCATTTTAAAAAAATCGTCAAATATTCAAATATTATTTTGAAAAAATATATATACCGTATCATGGCGAAATAAAAGATCTTTCCAATTCTGTAATCATTTTTTTCCCTGGGTTTTGTAAAAATGATCAGATCGCTGTGTTAAAAACGTCAAAACTTTGAAAAAAAAAATCCCTGCTTCGTTTTTTATTTTGTATCGCCGAGCATAGCGAAATAAACAGCCCAAAGGGTTAAAACAATTATGCGTTTTAAGGTTTTTAATTAATATCTTTTTAACTATTTGCAATATCGGAATATATAAATCGTCAAAGCATGTATTGTCATCCAAACTAAACGTGTATACAAAATTTCAGCTCAATCGGTTGAAGAAATCAGCTTCAAAATTAAGTTTAAAGATTCCACCCGAACAAATTACATGCATTGCAAGTTAAAATCTTGTAAAAATATTTTACTAACAAATCATTATTTTTTTCAGGTGGAGTTTTAAAATTAATTTTTAAATGAAATAAGCAAGAGATATAAAAATGATAACACTTTATTATAATGCTTCAGTTAAATAATTTTTTTCGGGTTCATTTCGTGTTCATTTGGACGAAAAGTTTAGTAATTAAATAACACCTGCTTGAAAAGCTTTTTATTTATTTTGGAGGAGTTGTTTTTGGTGTCCGATTTATATTTGTTGTTAAAGTTTTCAAAAAAAAAAATTGTTTTACTCGGGCTTCAAATTTTGAAATTTATCATTTTGATGAGATATAAGTGATATATAATGATATCAAATGAATTTCTATAAATTCGAATAAAGAACTTTATACAAAAATAAATATCTTGAAGTATTAAGATTTTCAGAACCTGGAAATAGATTTTTAAATAATTCAAAGCGCTTAATGAACAACAGTTCTTTTTCATAAATATTCGTGTAATAATTAAATTCGTTTTAACTGTAAGAATATCGGTTAAAATAAGTGCTTCACAGTTTAAATTTCAGAAGCTAAAATCCTTCTTACTCACAGAACCGTCTAAAAAAAAAGGAATCAAATAAAAACAGTAATAGCGATGCGATCACTTAAAATACAAGTGAAATAAAAACAAACAATTAATCCAATAATATAAATACAAATGATTCCGATTTTAGAATCAGAACTAACAATGGTAGCAGAAGTTAAACTTAATGATAAAGTAATTTGGAATGTACGATAAATTATATCACTGAAATTTGACAATGTATAGAACCGAGTGCAAAAAATGACATTTATTTCGCAATTTTCACATACTAATCTTAGAATTTAAAGTAGCATTCATTACTACGCAAATAGATGCACATATTAAACATCTATCCAGTAACGATCAAATGTGTCGATGATCGAGTTTCAACCTTTCCACGAAAACGTATTAAACTCGCTTTCCCGTTTAATAAAGCCTGTCTCGCACTGCTGCCAATCTGTACGTCTGGTGAAGATCAGTTACGGAATGCATGTAGAGCAGATGTTTTGTTACAGATGTAGTCACCTGGTTCGAAGGGAAGAGAGTAACGTTTCCTAAAATTCTACGTTAGATATTTGTGGGACAAAATATAGCCACAAATTAAGATATCATTTTAAACTGAATAGAACTTTTCCTTGAATTTAATAAATACTAAACATAAACAGGAATTTTAGTAAATTTAATAAGCAGGATCATTGATTTTGATTTCGAATTTGTTTTTTTTCCCCATAGATTCTTTATAAAATTATATAAGATTATTATATACTGCATAATATTACTATTAGTAAATATCATTTTTTAGATTATATTGATATTCATTTTTTATTGATCTTGGTTATTCCCAATCTCTTCCTTTTTTCTTTACTTGAAATAGATTTTACTGTCTTTCAAAACAGTTTTTTAAAATTAATTTTTTGACTATCTCTTAACGCTAAGCCGCCATCTTGGATTCCATTCCAACGATATGCGTTGCTTGGCGTGTGTAAAGAATTAAGAACCTAAACGAAATGTTCTTAGCGAATGAAACGAATGAGTGTGCAGTATCCATAGAAATTGATCAGTCCATATTATTCAACGAACACAATTTTGAATATAGTAATATTTAATATGACTGAACTTGCCGTCATGCGGCCTACATTCTACAAAACAAGTTACACACTAACAATATTTACATTTTAGATACTGAGGTGCGCACAGCAGCGCCCTCGAGTGGCCAATATTTCGGCACACACCCCGCCGGTGAACAGAATGTTCACCCAGTGATTATCAAACAAAAATTAATACAAACAATTATTCAAACACAATTCTAACAAAGACTTAACACTGAAACAATGCTACTAATCAAAATTTAAATTTTTCATATTACAAAGAAAAAAGTAAATATATATTAAAATACACAAATATAATGAAATTTAAAGTTGACAATAAATCTTCAATTTACAAATTAGAAAATATTAGGCTACATACCTCAAGATCTCACAACAAATAAATTTAACAGAGATTAATTAATAATGTGCTATCTCCTAACATTAATCTGAAAAAATAGAAACAAAATTAGTTCAAATATTATTCAAGTTCTAAAGGGTACAACAATTGAATGGGTTTTTTTGAAGAGACCTTTAGAAGTTTTTACAAGACAAGATCTAACATTATTGTCTCTTCCAATAAATATCTCCTTGATTATTCCAAGTTCCCACAATAATTTTGATTTTACATTTCCTTCAACCAGAACTATGTCATTTAATTTTAAATTTTTATGAACAGATGTTGTTTTAAAATGATTAACTGTTTTTAACTGGAGTAAATACTGTTCTTTCCAGCGTCTCCAAAGTTGTTTTAAAAGAAGAGTTCGGTAAGTCTTTCTTTTTTTGTACGACTCTCTTGCCGTAGTGGCGTCGATCAGTTCAATGAAATGTATAGGATATTTAGAGTCACCATAACCTAACTCGAGGAAGTGGGCCGGTGTGAGTGGTTCCGGCTCTCCTGGATCGTTTTCCACGTATGTCAGTGGTCGATGATTGACGATCACTTCAACTTCTGAAAGTATCGTTGAAAGTTCTTCAAACATTAGAAGGGCTTTGCCAAGTATTTTACGCAAAGGATCCTTTATAGTCTTAACAAGACGTTCGTAAAATCCACCCCACCAAGGGGCACGTTCAAACTATGAACTTCCAGTGGATACCTTTATCTGCGACAAAAATTTTGAAATTCACTGTCCTTCAAGATGTTGGCAAAATATGCTAGCTCCTTTTCAGCAGCTTTAAATGTACGACCATTATCTGAGTATATTACTTTGCAATTTCCTCTACGAGCGAGGAATCTCCGTAAAGCAAGTAAAAAACACTTTGTGGACATGTCTGATACAAGTTCTAAGTGTACGGCACGAGTGACCGCACATGTAAACAAAGAAACATAAGACTTATGAGTCTCTTGATTGTCCTTAACAAGTATTGCACCTGTAAAATCAATTCCTACGATTTGAAATGGAGGGGATTGGGTGATTCTATCTCGAGGCAACTGACCACTCAACTGGTCAGCTGGTTTAGCGTTGTATTTTTTGCAAATGAGACAAATTCGAATAATTGTTTTCACTAACTGACGACCTTTAGGTATCCAATAATTTTTTCGAAGTTGAGTTAAAGTTGCAGATACGCCACAATGACCAATTCGTTCATGTTCCCTAATAACAAGTAATTCTGTAAATTTACAGTGTCGGGGAAGGATAACAGGATGCTTTTCGCCAAAGCATAAGTCTGCTTCAAGCAACCGTCCAGTAATTCTTAGTAAATTGTCTTCACCCAAATAAGGCACTAAACTCTTTATTTCAGAGCTACATCGAAGTTGTTCGTTGCGTTTTAAGGTTAATATCTCAGCTGAATAAAATTCGTATTGAACATATTTAAGCCAAAAATATTCAGCATTTTGTATTTCATCTGCAGTAATATAGAAGTTCATTGATTTATTAACGATTCTAGCATTGTTCACAAATCGGAAGACCCAAGCAGTCACTTTCAAAAGTTTTTTAAGGCTACTGAATCGATTTATGTCAACAAGAGATTCCCTCTGTTGGGTAACTGCCACATGCACACTAGAACGATATTCTAATTCTTCCGAGCAGAGTTTCCAAATCTAAAATATCTCGTTGACGATTTGGCCAATGATCGGGTGCTAGTTTAAGCCAAGGTGGGCCGTGCCACCACAGCTCATTCTGTGCTAATTTGACGGCAGATGTACCACGCGAAATGAGACCTGCAGGATTGTCCTTTCCTGGACAGTGTCCCCACTGGCTCGGATCAGAGAGCAACTGTATCTCTTGAACACGATTTTTAATGTACGGTTTGAATGCTGAAGAATCGCCACATATCCAGTAGTACGAAATGAGAGAATCAGTCCAATAATATATATTGGCATTAAACTTTAGACATGATGACACCTGTTTGGCCAACCTAGCTGACAATAGGGCTGCTGTCAGTTCAAGACGAGGAAGCGTCAATGATTTCAAAGGTGCCACACGACTTTTTGAGCAAATGAAACTCGTTTCGATTTTGTTATTGCAAGTAACAAATCGCAAGTATAGTATTGTTCCATAGGCTGACTTGCTCGCGTCTGAGAAACAATGTATATCAACACTTGATAATTCTTGATCTACTTCCCCTAAATAGAACCGTGGTATTTTTATCTCAGTCAAGCCCTCAGCTTCGCTACTCCACTGCTGCCACTTGTGTCGTAGCTTTGGGGGAAGTTCAGAGTCCCAGTCTACTCCTAGAGTCCAAAGATCTTGAAGAAGACACTTCAATTTGATAACGAATGGGCCAAGAATTCCAATGGGGTCGAAGATGCGACCAACCACACTCAGAATAAATCTCTTAGACTCTGTTTTACGTGACATAAATTTCAATAAATCATTTGGATCGAAATAAATTAAATCCTTTTCTGAATCCCAAGCGAGTCCTAAAAACCTTAATCGGTGGTTTAAGATCGGCGGCACTAGTTTCAGAGAATTCTGTTTCGACACCTTCTTGCTGCCATAACAAATCAAGTTGTTTTGAATTAGTTCTCCATTTGCGCAACAACATGCTCGCGTCACTGAATATATGCAAACACTCCAAGGTAGTACGTAGAGCGTCCGGAACATCATTTCTACCACAAATGAAGTCATCAACATAAATGGAGCTATTTAGCAAGTCAAATGTATGAGGATATTGTTCTTTGTACTTCTTAAAATGATGTTTTTAAAGTTGCTGCGAGAAGGTATGGACTAGGTCTAAGTCCAAAAAGGACTCTCGTGAAATTTAGAACGTATGGATTGTTTATTCAAATTATCAGTCCAGAAGAAACGTGTAAATTCTCGATCACGAAGGTCCAATTCAATTTGAAGAAAAGCCGATTTTACATCAGCTGTAAAGGCTACAGGGTTTTTTCGGAACCGTAAGAGAAGTTCTAACATATTTGGGTGCAAATTTGGTCCCGTATATAAACTTTGGTTCAACGATGAATGTCCGTCTTCGTGAGCCGAACCATCAAACACAATGCGAAGACGGCTTGTGGTTTTGTCGCTACGTATTCACCGCATGATGGGGTAGGTAAAAATCCCTGACTATCCGATAAAGAATCACAAGAAGTACGCTCAACAATACCTTCCCTAACATAGTTATCGATTACATCTTTTATACTCACAGAACAACTCGTGATCACATTTAAAACCTACGGACCAACCCCTCAAAACGTTTACGTGCAACAGTTTTATTATTCTGTAAAACCTCTCTCATTCCTGGTTTCCATGGCAAACTAACACGATATCGACCATCTACAAAACAAACTGATTTATCAAATTCACTAAGTATCTCTTCATCTCCATTACCTAAAGACACCGAATCATTGTCACGTATTCCTAAACTTTCTATCTCCCAGAATCTCCTTAGCTCAGCTGAAATCGATTCCTCTTCACTGTGAATCAAATGTACCGAAGTACAATCACTCTGCTCATCACACTTTCCCTGAAGAGACCATCCTAAACTAGTTTCTACTACAACCAATGACGAATCAAGTCTTTTTATCCGATGGTGTTAAAGACCAAATAAAAATCGGAACCTATTAACAATGAAATTTCACAGTTCTCAGAAGATTCACTACAATTGAATGTTAGTCTGAATCCCTTTGTCTCCATTTCTGTCCATACATCTGGGCTAGGCAGGCTAAGTGTTGCCTTTGAAATTTCCTCAATTTCCAATGCCTCAATTACAGTTACTTCTCCGTTTAATATATTCCTTAATCTAACCTCGACCTTGCTACAAGTTTGTTTTTTAGGAGTTTTACATCCGAACGAAAAAATATTTAGCCTTTCCGAACCTACCTTTTTTCAACCCCAACCTCCGAGAAACATTTTTCTTAATAAAAGATTTCTCACTTCCATTATCAAAAAGACAAAAATATTTTATCCGAGGAAATATGACCGATTACTTCTGCCTTTACACACTGCAATAAAACTCCACCTCTATTATGAAGAACAGAATTTGAAGACGTTGGTTTCACGTCAACTTTCCCTTTCTCTAAATCTATATGCGAATTTGTTTTAAAGAATTTTCCAGCTTAAAACAAATAGCACGAGCGTGACGACCTTTACAATACGAGCAAACCTCTTTTTTTGCACTTTTTAACATGGCAACAAGTATAACAACACAAAAAACACCTCCCTTCCTTTATTAATTTGGCTCTCTTTTCCTGAACGCATAGATTCTCACACATATCAGATGCATGAGTATCTTCGGAACAAAATAAACAATTCGAAACTGCAGCCGAAAGCAATTCGTTCGCAGATGCTCTCACCCCCGATTTATGAGAAG
>BMAO01018462.1:319268-339125 GCA_019973975.1 Trichonephila clavata | reverse complement strand
TTCATACTTTACCTAGTTATTTTATGAAATAACTAATGATAGACCGTTAAAGTGAAAAATAACTTTGAAATTGTTATTTTACAAATTAATTCAAATAGCTAAATCTCTTGAAAAATACAATTTATCCCTATTGACAAATAATAAGGAAAAGCAGGTGATATAATTTATTACTACTCATGTTGCTAACAATAGTTAACAAAAGGATAAAAAGCATATGTTTCACAGAAATAGTTATATATTTAAATATCATAAAAAATATATGTTGGGAATAAAATCTGTTGCTTCATAAAAACATTTTGAGAACGATTTTAAACAAAAACATGAGAGAATATTAACTTAAATTTTATGAAATACTTTTATTTTACTTTTCATTATTTATTACAGCAATGATTGTTGTGATGACACTTTGAATTGCATTGCACATTATTTTTCACAAGCACACTTTTTACTATTACAATTTTTTTTACAAGAGCACTTTTTAAATCCTTGTCCAATACCACAGCTTCGAGTTGTTGCAACAGATTGAAGCGCTGTGTCAATATTCGGAACTTCTTCAATGAAAATTAATTCTCACTCACATTATACTGAACTGAGAACTAGAGTACAATTCTTTTATTCGGCCATCTCTTGTCCCTAACCAGAAAAATCATTCCTGAAAGCAGCTATAAGCGATTCAAACCTAACCCAAAACATCTAGATCCGATTCCAGGAGCTTTCGAGTGCCGTATTTCATACTTTAACGATTAAGTAAATCGTTATTCTGTAGAATACATAGTTAAAGCGTAGAATTCAATAATTTTCCATACTTTAACTGATTTGCCTAGTTATTTCATGAAATACCTAGTTATTCTATGAAATAATGGATTTCTCACTCTTTAAAGGTAACATATTTTGATTTTCTCATTAAATTTTTTTCACAATGGATTTTGTGATATGAGAAAATATTCCACTGTCTGCCCAATTTCCTGAGCAAATAGACGCCTCCTACGCATTTTCCTTTTACTTTTTCTTAACTCTAAAAGCAAGGGGGGGAGGGAAGTACCATCCCCACTTTCGCATTGTTCTACCAGAACACCTTTTCTTTCCATACGGCCTCACCATAATTCTAAAAGTAATAAGAATACTAATAACCTAAAAGCAAGCATTGAATCGAAAAGTTTGGGGGAACTCTAGCTTAATTATTTTACCATCATGCCCCAAATTGAATTTTTACTCAGAACCACCTCTCCGTAAGAGAGAAAAAGTTCACTTTCCACACTGCATCCATTCTCTTATAAATGAATTTCCAATGCACCTTTTAATGTACCCAAAAACATGTCGCCATCGCGCTGGCCAAATTCGCCAGCGACATCAAAGCCTTCAATTCGTTTCGCACGCAAAGTGTAGCATCCAACAGCTCTTTCGGGAACGCGAGGCACAACATTAAAGGTGAGCAGCGGGATGGAAAGGGGGGATGAAGTGAGGTAGAGAGCGTAATCACATTTATCATACAGTCACCATTTGAAAGTGGGGATGGGAAAAGAGGTAAGAACAGTCTTATGCTAGACTTTAGTAATTATGCGACTCAGCATCAAAGTGTGGAATGTGCTGTTCCCTCTGGAGCACCTATGCCGCAAAATTTTTGTTTGAGTATTTTCGAAGTTTCATGAAAGGGTTCTTTGATGGTATGAGTTTCCTTTCTTAAGCACCCAGATAGTAGTGATTCAAAAGTTACGCTGGAGAAGTTTTAAAGGTATCTCCTGGTGTAGTAAGACTGTTCGTTCGGCGTTAAAGTGTTGATATTAGATGATCTTTGGTTAGAATAACTGTAACGTGAAAATAAATAATACTTTTAGATGATTTGAAAAAAATTAAAAAACGTTATAACATTAATAAATTCTCTCTATCTTTATTTCCGCGATTCTGAACTTTGAAAGCATAAATAATGGAATTTATAATATGCAAACTTTAAAGGCTGATTCTACATTTCGCAAACCACGCTAGGTCTGAAATACCCATTGGCATCCTATCAGAGGATACGATGTCATTGGTTTTTTTCCCCTTCAGATTTTAAGAACTGACGCATTTAATATTAATTCATCAATGGATAAATGGTAGTTTAAAAACTAAAAAAAACACACTTTTATTGTAAATCGAACTTAAAAATAATAAAATATTATTTTAAAAAAACTAAAAAACACGCTTTTTTTTAGTTAATCGAATTAAAAAGTAAAAAATACTTCTTAATATAAGAATAAAATGATTAACGAGAATATTGATGTCATTGTGGTAAAAGCGTGGGGTGCTTTGTGCTACATTTTTACACTAACTGTGCATTTCAGAGTAGAACTAGTACGAAATTATAACAATTGATATCGATCACCCCATGTTTTTACCACAATGTCATTAATTTGGTAGTTAATCATTTTATTCTTTTATTAAGAATTATATTTTACTTTTTAGTTCAATTAACCATAAAGCGTGTTTTTTTTAGTTTTTTTTAAACTATAATTTTTTTTTTTTACAAAATTCTTCAATTTTAGTCAGGATTAGATCTCAGAGGCTTTATGTGCAATTCACATAAGCAACTGAGGAACATGTAGCCTGCTTAGTAAAGTAAATAATTCATGATTGATGGGTTATGGTTTCAGGACTCATAATTCTTTAATCATGTAGCATAATGGGGATTGATACACATTAAATGTGTCATGAATGTAGAGCATGCTTATCCACACTTCTAAATATATTTCATTGCGACAAAGTTGAATTAATTACTCAGGGGCAAACAGAAAAGGGCATATGAATGCATTCAATAAAACTAGTAAAACAGATCAGTATTTGCAATCATATATTCTGGTTTATAAGAAATTTACACTAAATGCATAGGTGATATTTGCATGCTTGAAATTGGATAATATAATATCCATTTTAATCCAATTATCTATATATATAAAAATGGATGTTTTATATATATGAAATCGCTTCACTCCAACACCATTCAACCGATTACTATGAAAATTGGCCTGTATATGTATTTTTTGTGGAGAAGGTTTTTATGCTATCCTCTTTGTTGCAGCTCCCCACCAGGTGGCGTTACAGCTTCACCGTCAATTAATTGCCATGTTGCCAACAGGTCGCCAAAAATGATGCCAACTTGGCTCTACACAACATCTCGCTACATTTCCATTGAATCATTATAATGTAAGGAACGGCGTTGCTTGCGAATATTATAATTTTAACATAAAATAAATACAACAGAAAGTAATATTAATGTATAACACATCCAGATAAATTATTTACACCATTTTTAACGTTTAATTACAAAAAAATTTGTAGGAATGTGTTACTTTGGCTGAGCAGATCAGCTCAAGAAGGGGTTTTCAAAAATCGACGCACAAGAGAGTAAAGGGGCGTATAAATAAAAAAAAAATGCTTTTTATCAGATATTAAATTCACAGACTTAAAACTTAATAAAAATGATCTTGTTGTTCAGCTGAGATATGCAAAAAGCTTTTTTTTCTTTAATTCGCAATTCACGTAAAATTAACTCATTAAAAACTTCTTTGTCCTTCAATCCGTTTTGTTTAATTTTTCAATTCACCCGTGCGAAAAACGAGTATACCAGCTAGTTTTAAAATAAAAATAATTCTCTCCCAATCTTAGTTTTAGTGCTCAGAATAATCAGAATATGATAGTCACGTGGCATCCAGCTTCTCTACAATTTAGTTTTTGGTTAGCATGGAGTAACATTCTGGGTTTAGAAGGTTGTGACATTGAATTATTACACTCACATGCACATTCATACACACTTATACATATACACACACATACAAATCTCTTTCTACAACGTAACCTGACACGATTCTTAACAAATACTCAAGAAATAAAAACGTCAATTGTCAGAATTACAGATTTAGCAGTAGGTAGTCGTAATAAAGTATTCTCTTTTCTCCTTCAGATTAAATGAACTCGTTTATCGAAAAGACAGAAACAAGACAATTTTCGTCATGACCGATCTATTACTAAATGTTTTACCTTTTTTGTTGTAGAGGAAAATTGACAAGGAAAAAATATAATAGGAAAGAATCCAGTGTTCACTTAGATAACGTTATTTAACATTGTGTCCCGAGAGATTCAATACAAGTAATCAATTAAGTAACATCGCTTTACCTGCGAGCAATTTCTCATTATAAATATCCAAGATTCCAGAAGTTGTAACTGGGATTGTATATCGGACCAAAAGTTCAATACCGGTATTCGGTATTTTTAGATCTTAATACCGGATACCGGTTTTAATACCGGTTGTAGAAATTTTAGAAAAAGGAAGAAAACACAGAAGTTTCTTTGTTTTATTTGCCAGTTTTATTTGAGTGTAAATATCACAAAAAAAATGTAACTTATAAATTATAAACAGTATGTAAAGAAACACAAAAAGTAAAGGAACGTCTTATTTATTTAAATCACACACAAAGAAGTGTAAATATCACTATTCAGTTTGTGGTACTATTACAAATTTTTGAAATATGTGATCTTAAAATCTTATTCATATTATATTCTTCTTCTTCATTATTATGGGTTATTAATTATGAAAATAAATATAATGAATTTGAAAAATATTTTGAACCTAAAGTATGGTTTGCAAATACAATGCGAATAACAAACTCGCCAATTAAAAAAAAATATCGAAATATTACGCACTTTCTTCACAACTAAAACCTTGTTTTCACAGATACAAAGACCGCGGTAGCCAAGTGGTCAAGGTATCTGATAATAATTGACGTGTCATGAGTTCGAGCACAGTACCACTGAAGACCCACCGTGTAGGGGAAGGGTGCACGTTAAATCTGTCGAGAGCTCAAACGTCCTCCCGTTGGTGTGGGGTTAGTTAGGAAAGGGTGGTGCTAGCTCAGATGTCGTCCTCGTCACTTGACCACGGTTCAAAATTACGAGGTCCGTCCCAAAAGCCCTCGTGTAGCTGAACATTGCAACGTTAATACTCACTCAATCACAGATACAAATATCAGACTACGAATTCTGCGAGTGCGCAGTATCGTTCTGAGATGTAATAGTATAATTTTGGCCCGCTCTTTGGATGATTCATATATTTTATCACTTCTCTTGATTGCACGATGGAACTTTATATTTACAGTATAATTAATTCCACCCGTTAAGGAGACATAAAAACAAAATCGTAAACCATTTTGCTATGTTGGCGATCCCTGAACATATAGTGGAGACAATTTTAAAAATTTCGAGTAAGTACTAAAAAACGGTTTTTTAACTTGTGAATACCGGTATTTGGTTTTCCGGTATTGCAACCCCTAGTTGTAACAAATATATAAATATATGTAATACGACGATGTTGTAATGGTGGATTTAGTAAAGGAGGACGACTTTTGGCGAAGATCTTGATAGCGTGGCCGGTGTTGGTATTTCCTTATATGGTTGATGTTGCATTTTCATTACTATGGAAGAGGCAGTCTCGTGGAAAAGCTATTCTTCTTTATTAAACACTGAACATGAAGACACACAGATAGACGGAATCACAAAGAAACATACACAACATAACATAAATACACCAACACTAGCTGCAGCAGACTACATGATGACAAGAAGCGAAAAAGAGCGCGGTCTCCAGGAGTCTCGGTATATATAGGCAGCTTAAATCACGTGATCTGTGTGGGTGGATGGATGTAGTTTTAAAATCCTCTCGTTAGACGGCTGGTTAACTTATTACTAAAACGTTGGTCCTGAAGGGATGGACCAAAGTTCTGTAATACGACGATGTTGTAATGGTGGATTTAGTAAAGGAGGACGACTTTTTGGCGAAGATCTTGATAGCGTGGCCGGTGTTGGTATTTCCTTATATGGTTGATGTTGCATTTTCATTACTATGGAAGAGGCAGTCTCGTGGAAAGCTATTCTTCTTTATTAAACACTGAACACGAAGACACACAGATAGACGGAATCACAACGAAACATACACAACATAACATAAATACACAAACACTAGAGCACTACAGCCGACTACATGATGACAAGAAGAGAAGAAGCGAAAAAGAGCGCGGTCTCCAGGAGTCTCGTATATGTAGGCAGCTTAAATCACGTGATCTGTGTGGGTGGATGGATGTAGTTTTAAAATCCTCTCGTTAGACGGCTGGTTAACTTATTACTAAAACGTTGGTCCTGAAGGATGGACCAAAGGTTCTGTAATACGACAATGTTGTAATGGTGGATTTAGTAAAGGAGGACGACTTTTGGCGAAGATCTTGATAGCGTGGCCGGTGTTGGTATTCCTTATATGGTTGATGTTGCATTTTCATTACTATGGAAGAGGCAGTCTCGTGGAAAAGCTATTCTTCTTTATTAAACACTGAACATGAAGACACACAGATAGACGGAATCACAAAGAACATACACAACATAACATAAATACACAAACACTAGCTGCAGCCGACTACATGATGACAAGAAGAGAAGAGCGCGCGTAACCGTGTGTTCAGAGCTTTTATAGTGGCGGTGAAGGTCGTACGACTCTTTTATAACATGAGTCGTGATTGGCTGCAAATGAGCGGAGCAATTAGATTAAGATTAAGATTACGCGGTCGTACAATTAGATTAAGATTATAACAGTCAGAGGCGAAAGAACTAGAAAATAATTTCACGGGTACAGTTAAGGAGAATTAGAAGAAGTCATTACATATATATATATAATACATATATATACATACATATATATATATATATATATATATATATATATATATATATATATATATATATATATATATACATATATACAGTAGAGTCCCGAAAAATTCAGCCTAATGTAGACCGAAAAGTGGCTGAGTTTGTTAAAATGCTGGGTTACCGAGAATGGGAATTAAAGAAGAATAAGTACGAGTGCTTCCTTAGAAAATATGTACTACACTTGTGTATGCATTATTTGCTTGAGAAATACAGTAGAAAATATTAACTACTCAATACTCTTAAGCAAAGAAAAAGTACATACTTTATCAAGGCATAGAGCGTTTATTGCATTGAAATAAAAAAAAATTAATGAATGCATAATATTTAGTAATTTATCTAATCGGACACACCTCAGAAAAATGCTTTATAAAGGCATAAACTATCTATAATGGAAAGCAAAAAGCCGACTTTGAAAAAACTGGCTACTTTTTTAAAAAAGAAATGCGTTCTGTCCTGTTGGTTGTATTCTGTATTTCACCCTTGAATGGGTCTGCACTAAGGGTTTTTCGACTTGTAAGGGTGCGACCGAGTTATCCGTTCTGCTAGTTATTGAGTGCCGAGTTTTCGAGACTCTTCTATACACATAACTCTTTCTTTACACGTTAGATATGTTTCTTAGAAAACCGCTCAAAAAACCATGTAAAAAATACATGCGACTTACGGCAAATTTGGAGATATGTTCCCAACTTTAAAAATCGTGTAGATGAAAATAACTCTTAATATATTCCCAAATATCCAAGCAAAAATGTAATGATGAAATCCATGTAACATACTTAAAAACAAAAACGATTCATTTTTATTCAGTAAAAATTAAAATTAGTGCACAGTGAAATTCACTCTATAAGTACATAAACCATATAAAAATCGAATTGAAATTAGGAAAATATCTACTAGCTACAGGGGCGTAACGTACACCCGAAAACTCCAGCATTGCGGGGTGGAGTGGTGGCCAAGACTCTAGGGCGCCCAAAGCTTGACTAACACTAAGTAAGTGTTTGGGCTTGGAGCCCAAAACTTGAGTTTTCAAGGGGGGTGGGGCTTAATATTCTCCGTTACGCCACTGATTAACTAACAACTATTCATCGCTACTTGATAACAAGCATGTACGTTTATTACGAACTTCGGATCAAAAATGCTATCAACAGTGGATGTGTCAGATATGTCTAGTACAGCTGTCGATTTTGATTCAAATAAAGAATTTCATTCGCTTTATCAGCCTCAGTTGGGTTTTTTTTTTGTTGTTACAAAATCTGTTATTAGTTGCTATTTTTTCCGGTTTCTCAAGTCACTTATGTAACTCTCGATGTCCTGCTACACAAAACTTATGATCACCTTGAGATACTTGTAGCAAATTTCAAGCTCTCGCAAATTAAATCGGCTGTTAATAGCTCAACTTCATCTACGATTTTATCATTATTGATTTCTATATCATCATAAACTGTGATAAATTTAATTAAATCGTCCTCATTCAAAGGGCGCGAGTCGCCAAATTTTTTTGAAGCTCATGCTACTCGTAGAACCAAAAGTTCGTGTAAAAAAATCGTTAAATTCGTGTACCGTGTTATTTCAAAATCGTGTAAAAAATAGTTGGGCGTACGGTCACTCAAAAAAGTATAGGGACACTTGACATGCATAACTGTAAAGCGATTTATAAAAATATTTATCACATTAAAACAAAAACAAAATGAATTAAGAAATATTTTAATATTTGGTGTACAGTAAATAAGGAAAATTTTATTAATATTATAGAATTATAATTTGATCTAGCTTTTCCAACATATATCAAAGGAACACTGGAGTCAAAAAAGTATAGGGACACTTTTGAAATGAGAAATTTTTAACAAATATGCAGCGCATCAATAGAATTTAATTTCACGCCACTTTCTTAGACTAGAAGTTAACATCATTGATAAGTTCAAGAAAACAAATAGTGTTAAAAACAAGCAAAGGTCAGGGTATTCAAGGATATTTAATGAACGTGAAGAGAGGTGGATTGTGAGACAAAAGTACACATTAATTCAAGAACTAGTTCAGTAAAAATGACTTTTCAATGTAAAAGTGTTCGGAAATTCAGTAAATCCTGAAACTGTCAGAAATGTTTTAAGAAAACATAAGTATCATAGCAGAGTATCTCAAAGAAAGCCCTGCATCAGCAAAACAAATAGACAAGCTAGGTTGGCATATAAAAAATGTATGTAAGGCAGCTAACGGAATATTGGGATAATGTAATTTTAGTTGATTAAAGCAAATATAACACTTTCGGATTGGAGGGCAAGTAAAAAGTTTGGCGGAAATTAAATACAGCAATGCATGTCAGAAATTTACGGTCTACTGTAAAATATGGAGTAGGTAACCAAATTGTCTGAGGCTGCATGGCAAGCTCTGGTGTCGGGAACTTACATTTTATTGATGGTATAATGAATAAATATGTTTATCTTGACATTCTCAAGAGAAACTTAAAGCAAAGTGCGAGCAAGCTAAGAATCTCAGGACATTTTAAATTGTACCAAGATAATGACCCGAAACATACTGCACATATTTGCAAGTTAGGGGTCCTCTACCACTGTCCTAGTGTTATTAAGACTCCTGCACAAAATCCAGGCCTTAATCCCATTGAACATGTGTGGGATTATTTGCAAGCAAAAACTACATGAGCATCACATTTCTAGCAAGCAGGATTTAAGAAAATCTTTGGGCGAAAATTGGACCAAAATCGATAGATCGTTTTACAAAAAATTGATCCAATCCATGCCAAATACACTTCAAGAGGTCATAAAAAGCAAGGACGACCCAACAAGATATTAATTTTTAAAGTTTGAATTGTTTTTCTTAATTCATTGGAAGTGTCCCAATATTTTTGAGCACGTTTTTTAAACTCGATTTCTTTTATTTTCAATTTTAACCATAATTGCATTAATGTATGAGAGTTTTGTTCAAATTATTATTTGTATTTACCAGCATAACACTTACTTTATTACTATAAAAATCTATGAACTGGTAGTGTGTCCCAATACTTTTTTAACTGACTGTATATCCCAATTTTCACTTATCAAGGGCCTACTAAATATAAAACCATTCTTTCAAACAAAAAAAATTACTAAAATTAGAAATTCGTCAGTCCGATCACTTGTACAACTTTAATGGTCGAGTGAGCCAACCCATTTGAAGTTTGGCACTCAGTGAAAGCTCTAAATAAGCGATAACACCCGTAATTACATGAGCAGAAACACCACTGAGCCGAACTTGTCTCTGATCGCAGGCAATAACCAATTATACGCACAGAGAGTAAACAATCCATCCGGGTCATTCATTAGGAAACCATTAGTTATTGAACGAAGATAATACACCGGGTATTATTAGCCAATAGGTAATGTCTCGATATTAAATGCTCAACTGGGTATGGCTCACAGCAGAGGGGATTTTCCAGAAAACGGAAAGTGTTCCGGCTTATTGACGATTGCATGAAAGGAGGGTGGGAGAGGCGATCTTTAATTGAAAGGAATTATTCCATTAGCAACTAAATGCATTTCGTAGCGATACTGTTTCACGTGTGGCGCTTAAATGGTTGGTGATAAGGTTCAAAGATAAAAATGTCTTTTTGGAGTTGAATTCTGCCGTTGCAATGAATGGAGTTAAAATTATCCTTATGTTGCCGTGTAAATAGAGGCCTGAAATCGAAGTATATTTAAAGGGTTCCAAACTTATTAGACTGGATATCTTGTTTGCAAGTGAATTTAAAATGGTAATTAAAAATGGTATGTAGTTTCCTCGACGTTGAAAGCATTTAATTTGATACAACAGACAAAATATTCAAAATAAAATTGTGAAAGTGTGATATTTCAATTGAGATATAGAAAGATAGATAATTTGTATAAATTATTTTCTTGATCAAACATGTAAGAGAATGCTGAAATTGAAATAAAAATAGGTTATGTATACATACACATACTGAGTGAAGTTTGAGTGCTTATTAACGTCGACTATACAGAAAAATGTAAGATTCCAAAATGACTTAATATGTTAAATAATAGAACTATTTACAGAAATGTGATTTATATTAAACGTTTAGCGAAAATTTGTTCATTAAGAAACTATATAATTTTGTATTGAATATTCCATTTCATAAATCATTGGTTTGATTTGATTTTGATTTATGTCGTACTGTAAATCAAAACGAAGGGCCTGGTAGTTTTAAACCAGGTCAAGTGAAGAGGACGACACCTGAGGTGGAACCCTCTTCCCTAAACTACTACACTGCATTAATGGGAGGTCTTTGAGAAACGGCAGATTTAACGTACATCAGCCCCACCGCACGGCGGGTCTTCAGAGGTCCAAGGACTCGAACTAATAACACGCTGGCCATGAGTTTAATGATCACAACTACTTGGCTACAGCGGCCTACACATAGGGTGAAGGTATTTATGTATATATATATATACCAGCGCAAAGAGGGAAGGATGATATTACATCAAATTTTTTTAATCCCAATTATTCAGTCCAAAGCAAGAAATTTCTTTTTGACTTGAGAGGCTCCATTCTTATATAAAGTTTCTATAAATTCTAGCAAAATGAATGATTTAAACACGTAATTTATAGGAAAAGAAATAAAGGACATATATTGTGTGTTAAAAGACAGAGAAATAGTCCAAGTTTACCATTATCACAAATGTTTTTTTGAATGAAGGCTTTCTTTCGTTACTCAGCAAATGTCCAATCGGGAAATCAGTTCTTGCCCTACACATTTGTCGACATGTTTCCATCGATCAAATGAATTGAAGCGTAGATTCTTGATTTTAGTTCAAGAATGGATGAAGGAAATGGTGGAGTTTTCACTTGATCCTTTTCAAAACAACATACACTGAAATCCGGCAATGAAAGTTCCGGTGATCGTGGTGATTACTTAACACATCCACGACCAATTCAAACTGGTACCTCAGCATTGAAGCAATATGCGAAGTCGTTGTGGTAATGATAAGGCGCGCCATCCTGTTGAAAAATGTTAACTCCTGTCATTTTTTCTTTGATGATTGGAAATAAAAGTCTTTCTAAGTAAATAATTTCTGTATCATCTTTTCAGCAAGAAAAATGGAACATTCGAAGAACTCACAGCACAAAACACGTTTACTTTGGTACTAACTCTTTCATGTTATAGCATAGGATTTTCGATCGCCAAATTCTTAAATCATGATGTCTAATACCCTTTATGAAAAACTTGGGATACAGTATTACTAGTCTGACTTTAAACAGATTAATTCCATTTAATATTTCGGAAATTCTTAACTTACGAAATTGCCCAATTAATTCGTTGACACCCTGTATTTTGATTTACATCTAACCTTTCTACTTCTTTTACATACTTACTGTTGTTTAATGAACTTTAAAACTTACATTTATACTTCCTTCTCTCCTCTCTCTCTCTCTTTATATATCAATACATCTGTCTTCAGTAGCGCACACAGAAATTTTCAAGGAAGGGGGGGGGGGGGGTCGAAAGTCCACTATTCTCGTACCATGCTCCAATAAGCCGCCCAACATATTCTATTGATTTTGTCAATTTCGAGAACAAAAGCAGTTAAAATTAATTAATTAATGAATATTTAGTATTAATTAATAAAATTAATTATTAATAACAAATACTTGATTAAAATTTTACGTACTGTATACGCATAGGATTATAACTAATCGAAAAAAAACCAAGGCTTTGAGGGGGGTTGGACCCGAGGACCCCCCCCCCTTGTGTGCGCCACACTGTCTGTCTATATTATGTGTGTATGCAATGCATTAATTTTGTTAACTGAGATGTTGAAGTATAGCAGGACAAAAATCAAAGCAGTTAACATGTACCATTTATTTATGTAATTTTGACATCCAGAGAGATAATTGAGCATCCTCTCCAATCAAGTGGCAAGCAAAGAAAAAAAAGAGGCAGGATTATGCGTTTTTATACATACAAAATAACGAAAATCGTTCACGTTAAGAGAAATGTTTTTATTATTTTTAGAAAATACATAAGTGGCTTAAGGTAAAAGTTTCAATCGTTTTATAAGGCACGAGTATATGCTATTAAGACATTATTTCTTTCAGAAAATCTTAATCTCCCAAAAAAAATTCAATCTATCATAGATGTCAGATTTTTAAATATTTTCTTCTTACTTTCTAATGCGAATGAAAATGAGATTTGCGTTAAAAATGGTATTCGTATAAGATTTACAGAAAAATACGTAAGATTGAAATTTTAAAGTTAAATTGTTACATATACATATATATAGATAGACAGGTAGATTAATAATGCATTAAATTATTTAATTCAAATTTAATGCTAAACAATAATAAAAGATAACAAGATAGAATAGCCATATGTATGAAATTATTCAATATTATTTCTTCTGTGATATGAATGTAACTATTTATTGAAAAAGCCATACAAAATATTTAAAAATTGTACTTATTTTTAGAACCGATATCACATTAAAACATGAAAGAACAATCTATAATTATTGTGCGTTGAATGTGATTACCTGAAGATTCCAATGTAGGAGTTGTATGAAATAGTCGAAAATAAAAATTGCAAAGCTTGATTCAAAATAAATTTTTAATAATTGAAATTTTTAAATGATTATTTGACTGTTTTTTTCTGTTGGGAATTAAAAATTCGGCAGAACTAACATGATAAAGTACAGCATTCTTCTAAATTGATTAAAAATTTTCTTACACAATAACATTCTTAAGTAACCAAAGCAAAAACGGAACTTTTTTAAAAATTAAAAATGTTACAAATAAGAGAAGACGATGCTTAGAGCACAACATCACAAATGAGTAACAAATTTTATCAAAACAAAACACTTAACTTGTGAATAAGTAGGTTCAACGAAGTTAACTCAACGAAAACAATTATAAACTCAATGTTTGGATTCTTGTAGAATCCAATTATTCATTGCATGTTACGAAAGAAAGCATTAAATAAGATATTAAGATGTATTGTTTTTTGTATTAACCACACACACACAATTTTTAAATTAGTGTCAGAAAAATCTAACGTTATTCTTCATAAATAAACGCATTTGCGAAAAGACCCAAATCACGATTAGCCGCATATTTTTTTTAATGCTTACATTCTCAGATTTATCAGTATTTAAAAAAATTTAAGCATATTCAAACACTGATATTATACAACTTAAACTTTTGTAACAAAACTTTCAGAAAGAGGCGAATTTTTTCCCACTAGCTTATTTTTCTTTAAGGTGACATGGAAACCCATGATTAGTGAGTGCCTTTTGTAAAAAAGGGAGGTGATTTCTCTGAAAATTGATATTCATCACAAGTCGAAACCCTTTTTTTTTTCTTCTAACAACATCTGTTTGAAGTTTGACGGATGGACCACCGGTTCTGATACGCAGTTTGGAGATCCCTTCAACCGATACGTTCAAAGTAATGCATCAAAGGGTATATTCACATGATTATTCCGTCCCTATATACTGAGAAAAAAGTAAGAGGAGTAGATAAATTGATTTGGAAATAAGTTTTGAAATAACAAGATATACAGTGTGGCTGTTAACTTGATTAGTTACCTTGAACATACCTCACTGATAAGAAAAATTATATTTTAATACAGTTTAACAAAAAAAAAACCTTTTTGGAGTATATTTATAAGTAAAAAGAGAAACACTAAACCTTTGTTAACTTAAAAAATTTCTTAGATTAATTTTCGTTTTGGTAAAAGCTTAAACGAGAGAGAGAGAGTATTATTTTATTACACTAAAATAATATTTCGGATAAAATAGGGTAAGAAAAACTATTTAATACAATTAAATATAATTTTTATAAAAGGGGGAATTATAAAAGGTTCCTATTTTACTCATACTTGCCACCTTTTTTGGATTATCCAGCTCAAACTTCAGAACAAATTAAAAATTTTCAAAATCATTTTTTTCTTTTATTTTCAATTACATGCTTTTCTCCTTTTTTTTTTTTTTCATTTATCCTTTTTTTTCTATCCTTCAATATCAGAACTTTATTTTTAAGTATTTATTTTGATCAAAGCAGTTTATCAAACTATTTATATTCATGTTATTGGTTTAACGTTAAGCAAACCCCTCTTAAACAGCAGTACCCTATAAATATTTGAACGATTCCTCTAGGGTAAATACAGTCCTAACAAACAAAATTACGTTTAAATAAATAGCGTTGAATAGATAAGAACATTGATTGTTTTACAAATGAAGTTCTACTACCTCACATAGTCGTTTTTCCCATTCTGCTTTAGTAATGAATTTATTTTATGAACGTCAATGTGAAGTATCATCGCTCAGGCGCTGTCCAAGATTTTCCAGCCAGCGAAAATATTGGCCTAAATAAACCTCATATAGGCTTCAATGTCGCCTTAAGGCCTACATGAGGTTGTTCCGGAGTGCTATGGGCCTTGAGTACATTTTTATGGACGATAATGCGCGGCCACACAGAGTTCACATTGTTGATGAATTTCTTGATATTCGCCCTATCTCGAGGTCTCCGGATCTCAGTCCTATCGAACATGTTTAGGATGCCCTAGGAAGAGTGTCTCTCAGCGTAGCTCCCCTTCCTGGACCCCCAGCAGTCAAAAGAAGCGCTTTTGGAAGAATGGGTTTTGTTCCATAAACATTTATTGACACCGTCATAAACAACATAACAGCTCGTTGTGAGGCCTGTATAGCAGTGCACGGTGGTCGCACTCTCCATATTAAATAAACTTTTCTCATGTTAAATGCCTTTTCTCTGATTTAAGGTTTCACATTTTTTTATAAGCCCAGTATCTTAATTCTTAATTAAAATTTCTCTTCCATATTGTTATGTTGCTGTATTCCTTCTCATATTGTAAAACGTCTCTGCGCCAAATTTCCTGGCAACACAGCAAATACAACCTCTGACAATAAAGCTCGGTGAATGAAATCAGAACGACCGATCTTGCAACACTGGCGAAACAAAACTTTGCACATGAGTAGCGGCAGGTTTTGACCCTCTGCCCCCACCATTGTTCAGTTGAGCGTCGTTTGTGTTCCATGTAAGACTTGTTTTACAAAGTGCTTGTTCAGTGCGTTGGTTCTTAACTGAGAACAGAAAAATGAATGAAAAAAGATCAATTTAAAGTTTTTGTTTTAAGCTTTGACAAGACACTGAAAGAAACTTATGCGATACTCGTACGTGTTCATGAAGATCAAGCATTTTCCATGGAGTGTGTGTACGAGTGGTTCGCCCATTTTCTAGGTTATGCAAAGAAGATCTCAGGGGTGCATAGTTATGGGAGATAACTATTTCGAAGGACAATAAGGCAACTTTAGTTAATATTTCATTTACGTTAATGTTACTGGACAATTCACTGAACTTAATTGTCAGAGGTTTTAGTTTAGCAGTTTTCATAAATTTTATGTTTGTGACCTTAGTTTTGAACTAGAGTGTAGAAATTCAGCTATATAGTTGTAATAACCCTACCTCCCGTCTACCCTGTGACCCAGCTACAAGTGTGGAAGGAAGTGAAGGATTATTCGACGTGATAATTTCCAATTACTTTATTTAGCACTTTAATCGAATCAAACACAATTCAATGCAACACTAAAATAAGACGTTCCAACCAGTCAACAGAGGGAAAGGACGAGAGTTGCGTTTGGGGGAGAATATATTTAATAAACCACTTTATAATAATAGTTTTTTACCTCAATATTATTTTACACTGTAGATATATAATTAATGGCCGCTTAACCACTTTAATACTTTAATTATCAAACGTAATATAAAGAATACAATACCTGAGCTGTAGGCAGTCTTTTAATTAAGGTTTAATTTATCAATATTAACTTTTTGTCTTTAATCTCTTACAAGGCCTTTTCTAACAATTTAAGGTATCTTCACCTTGTATCTCTCTTGTCACCTTTAGTTAACTAAATTTCTAACGTTTTACTAGCTATTCTTCTTCACTTCTAACTCAATAACTCCCTTTTAACTCGTGAACTAGAACTATATATAATAAACTTAATTTGCATATCACGTCTTCTTCTTGGGAGAAGATTCATAAATATTGATAGCTCCAAAATTTCCCTAGGGGGGTAGTATAAAGACGCGTATAGATTCTCACATAGTGACAAATAAAATAATCTCATTCATTAAATTGTAAATTTGAAAATTCACATGTGTGTTTATGTGCTAGATACTTTTTAAGTTTTTTTTCTTCACAATTTCAAATAACTCTATCTATCACATGCGCAGTATGTGAATAATACCTTTAAATTGCGAGGCAGGGGGGGGAAAGTTACATTTTCATCTAACAATTCTTACGTATTCCAGTCATTCGAATGCTCCTTTTTACCCCCGTAAGTAACATGACGCCCAAACGACAAAAAACACTTTTTCAACAGACAAGCTTTCTCTCGGAACACAGTAACACTCTATTGGAATCTCTCAGGACTATGTCGGGAAGGGGGATAAATCCACAAGTGAAAAGAAGGGATGAACATGCCCAAAATATTTGAACAGCATTCGCTTTTTCACTCCCTCCTCACAAAACTTGGTAACCGGAACTCTCAATCGTAGTTCTTGTCAATTCGAACTTCATCCATTCATCCATCCCGTACCCCACCCCCCCTGAAAAAATAAGTCAAGAAAAAGGCAATCCAAACCACCCCTTCCAATTCAATTTAGACGAGCACTAACCTACACCGATTCCCTTGCGTCTGGAACTGTCAACCACAGTGAAGGGGGTCCACAGCGACTGCATCGTTTGATTGTCGACGGACGTCCAAAAGGGGCCCTCTGGGGGCTTGTGCCCTCACACGCCCGCTTTTAGGGGGATTGGATCTCAAAATCACAGCTCCTATGACTGTCCGGATTGAAAAAAAAATTCTTTTTTTATATATTTTTCTTCTCAATCGAGAACGTATTGTGTTCAGGGCGCTGCAGCTAATGGAGATAAAGTCCCGGTCTTTTTAGAAAGAGGAGGGGTTCCCCGGATGTTGTAAAAGCTTTCGTGGGATTATTGGCGGATTAATTGTAATATGGCGTGAAAAAAAGCTTTTGTGTTTCCCAGCAGCTGAGAAAACTCACCCATTTAGCATTGAGAACAATACCAATGGTAGCTCCTAGTCATATGACGAAAACAATCTATATTCGCAATTGAAACATTCATTTATGAAACCTTTTGTTGAAATTACTGTATGTGACATTCATTACGAGTAGCAAATTCGGTATTTATACAGATTACATTTCTGTTCTACGGTTAAAATGATCATTTCACGACACAGTATAGTAACACGGTGTAATGAACTGCAAATAAAACGTACTCTGACGAATGCATTCATGATTATTTATTATGTTACATAGTTCGTGTGTTTGTTATGTGAAGTTTATTGATATATATGAACATGTATTAACTTTGACATTTACTTTAGAAAGAGTTTACACGGAGTAATAGAATTATACTATTATACAGTATAATCTATAATTTCAAATATTTCAAATAACTTCTATCCATTTTCAAGTAAATGCTCTTAAAAAGCACTTGAAATTTTAAATAATTTTCAACTGCGTTGAATGTGAAATAGTTTTATGGAATGTTTTAATGCTTCCTGTTTATTTACAAACATGAAGTTTATTTGTTTGAAGTTTGCTTACAAACATGACAACTTATATTGCTGTCCGTTGATTTCATAGATTACAATACTTAATTTGTCTTTTTTGCGATTATTTCACGCAATAAACATTTAAAAATGTTGGGAATGAAATTTAGATAAAATTATTTGGAATAAGATAAAAAGTACATTTCTTAAAATTAGTGTTCAACTTATTGAACCGCAATATTTAAAATCTTCAGCGCTGATAAAATACTTATAATGAAATAAAAAAAAAAGTAAATGGGTTCTCTTCGCCCCCTTCTGCAAATCCTCTTGGGAAATATTTTTCTTAAGTTTGATTTGAGGACCTCTTTGGGTAAAGGAATCACGACATGTGCAAAGCAGAACTACTATTTAAGGTTAAATAAATTAGATTCGAGGAAAGGGAAGATAGCAGTTGGACGTGTTGACGTTTGATTAAACTATAGTTTATATTTGAATTGTGTAAGTGTATCCAGAAAAATGGTTAGGAACTTTGTCGTTCGAATTCAAGGAATCAAGCTGAGTATTTGCATTTAATGATTATCTTTTCCCATAATATTTAGAATAGGTTAAAACTGACTCGTTTTCCATTAGCTTCAATGAAAGTTGATAGTAATTTAAAGACTAAGAAATAATAAATAATCTGGGAATTATAATATTAAAACTTAAAATTAAACTTTACTTATTATATTAAACTTATTTTTCTTAAGTTTTTTAATGATGGGCTCTTTATTTCACCAAACCTCACAACAACGCGGGCGGAGGTTCACTACAAAGTAACAAAAGCAAGTCTTTTTTTTTTTTACATCATAATTTAGAAAATTATTCTGCCAACGTTTGAATATTAAATAGAAGTATCTAAAAATTTACTTTTGAAAACTGTGTTCATATAAATGAATAGAATATAGTTATTTAAAAAATGTTTCTTCCACATGCATTATTATTGTAACGGTTTTAAGAATAAATATATGGATTCCTCGTAACTTTAAATTAAAATATATACTTTTATAACTCAGATTTATACTTTTCACAATTCATCTTAAAAAGTTACAAAAACAAATAAAATCTGAGGAAATTTTTAAAATCTTCACTGTTTCCCCAACACAAATATTTTTTTTACTTTATATTTCTTTATTTTATTTGTGATTTTAGAGGCAGATAAGAAGATTTAAATAAAACGCCTGAAAAAAAATTAGCATTTGCTTATTATTTCTTATGTTGCTTTTATCTCGGCTCGTGTCCAATACTTTGGAAATTAATGACAGAAATGATCAAAAACGAATTTGTTATCTTTTGAAAATATACTAAGGAGTGAACTTTTTCTCTTTTATTTCACTTAGAACATTGTGATTAAAGAAAACTTTTTGATAAGGAATTTAAAAATTTAATTCGCATCCTTTCGTGTTCTTTCCTTATCTCGTGTTGCAAGAATTTAAAAAAAATATACAGAGAGAAAGTGCTGTATAGACTTTAAGCACTGCAATAATTATGCACCTGAAATATAGGTTAT
>BMAO01018462.1:0-58879 GCA_019973975.1 Trichonephila clavata | reverse complement strand
TGACACACTTTTTACATAAGAAGTGTATCATAAGGAAAAGAAAAGATGCAGGAAAGAGTTGCGCGTGCAATCAAAATTTTAATAGGAAGTGAAAAAAAACTTACCTATCTTTCAAAAGCAGAGATGCCTGGAATCTAGTATCTAAAAGTATATACATTGCAGAGCAAGTTTCCAGTACTTAACAGCCACTTGTTGATCAGATCCCATCTTTATGCTTCAAAATGAAGCAAATTACTAACTGTCTCAGCAGAAAGGCAATTATTAACTTCTAAAAAAAAATTACCTTCATAAATATTTCATTTATATGGATGTTTTAATTTATAAAAAAAGAAAACTTACACTTTAGAAAATAAGTAACTCGCTAAATATTATAAATATGAAGTTGAACTACAATGCAGCCTGTTAAATAATTACTAAAGGTATCTTCTACGTTTCTTATTCTTAAGAAGTTATTTAAAATTTCTCGAAGATTATTAGTTTAAAGCTAACATTTTATTACTGTGATATGCTTCTAATAATTTCTAAGTAAAAGAAAACGCAACCAAAAAATAACAATCAACGATAGGACAAAGTAGACCAGCGATAATCAACCTGTGGGCCGGTCATGAACCATTGTGTTCTGAGAAATTCTGTTATTAGTTTTTTTTTAAAAAACAAAAAATTTGGAGGGAAATTCTTTGACAAGACACTAAATTATCAATTATGCTTTTTTGCTGTCGATGTGGTACGCCCTGAATTGATATTCTTGTTCTATTTGTAACGTTTCAAGTGATAACAGACAACAGTAGAGTACCGACATTTTTATGGTTGAACTAATTTTAAACAATCTTTCATACCTTGCAAACGAAAAATATTCGAAGATTTAAGAATGACTGTTGTATAGTGAAAAACAAACATGGATCAGTACTTTTTTTTATTTGTCACAAAAGTGCTATATTTAAAAAATAACAATAAATCAGGAATCATTCAATGCCACTTTTACTCTTTCAAGAGGTGACAAATAGGCTTCATAGAATATTCATTGCAAGAGCAGCAAAGTGTGTTTTCAGTGGTAATGTCACAAGAAATCCTAATATTTTTGCAAGTATATCTTATAGGAAAAGATTTTCTCTGCACCCACACCGTTTCTTATACAATAATAATTATATTAAGTCGAAAAATATTTAATTTTTTTTCTTAATACTCTACCAACATCTCTTCAAATTAAAAAAAAAAAAGCCAAACTAGCCCCTGGTTTTTCTTTCCTATTATCAAAATGATATTAAAACAAAAATTATATAAACTCGGAACACATTCGTTTTCCCGTTTTAAAGTTTTTAATATCATTCAAAAAGAAAACACAAAAGAAATTCTCGCGCACGTGTTTTATAACACTTAAGTAAAATTAAAATAATACATTGTCAAACTCACAGTTTACGGAATAAAAATTAATTAAATAAACTATAATAATTCTTATTCATCAAAAAAAAAAAAAAAAAAAAAAAAATTAAATTTTACTCCATCTAAAATGTAATTTCCTCATTCTTTCCGTCCTTGGTTTTTCATTCTCTCTCTGCTTATGCACCAAAGCAACGATGATACGATTTCTAAACCAGAGGCGGGTAAACTTGCCCAGGGTACAGGCTACTTCTAATTTTTTCAAGATGCTGTGGTCCGCCAGATACCTACAAAACTCAAATAAATAAGCTTACACTGTTAAAATCACATTCAAGGTAAGATGGAAAACACAAACATAATAATAATAAATACAAATATAATATCAAATGATGCAATTGTTACGACACGATTCAAAATACATTTACAAATAAACATTTTCATTTTAAGTTAGTGGTCATTGCTTCAGTAAGTAGAAGTCTTAGTCTGCAGACTAATCTTACATATTTATTTCGGTATATAATTACTAATCTTCAGGCATTCACTACAAAATATCTTGGCGGTCCACGGGTCGACTTATTGCCGACCACTGTTCTAAACGATTCGATGACAGAGAGAGAGCATGATTGCAAGCGGCCGATGGTCTTTCGTGGACAGGCACTAGATAAAAGAAATATACCCAGATTCAGAATCCACAATGCAATATTCCAATAATAATAATTAACATGTGGCAGTGTACAACTTAAAAAAAATCCACCTCAAAAAAAAAATTATTAACTCAAGTATACAAAAATAATGTCAATCAATCTCAATCGATCACATCGCGCCCTACTACAAATTGGAGAATAAAATTTTACAAATATTTAGAAGCATATTCATAAAAGCATGATTGTACTTCAACATTATAAACAATACTATTTTAAATCAACGCACTTCATTAATTGCAATAAATCCGAGTTTTTAATAATCCAATGTGCAAATAATGCGCTGGCACTTGAGCTAATTCCTCATTCTACTTCCTTTTAAAAAACCACACGTTTAAGAAACTTAAACGGGCACACACCTTCAATCACACATTCATCTATATATTACAACATAAAACATAAGCAATTGATAACGGTTCAAACACTTTACTTACTGCCCGCTAGTTTCAATGTATTTAATGAAATTATTTGAGTTACAATTACCTTGAATACCTATGAAATTTATCAAATTCACTTGATATATTTTTCAATATTTATAAGAAAACTAATGCCAATAATTTATATATACATTATATCATAATTCCACTTGCCAAGGCGGAATTCTGTTTTTAATTTTAAAAAAAAAATAGCTCATTACTATTCATTTTATTCGAAAGAAAATTTCAAAATATAAATCATTCTCTAAAATATAATATTTACATTATAAATTCAAACGACGCAAGTACTTTCAATTAGGCAGGATGTACGGCGCTCATCTTTTGGCGAATTTGCGCCAATTGTTTCGACCTCAGCACCAATTAACCTACTCATTTGCATTAACAGCTAGCCTAAATAATGAAAGAAACGAAATCTCTCCTTGTCACGACTAGTCGCATACAAAGAACGATATTACAGACAGTGTTAAATCCCCCAGTTTCTACTCTCCTCTCAAAACAATCTCACCACAGCAAACCAAAGTTCAAAACTCCTCAGAAAATGCCATTGCTATGACGGAAAAGCGAAATGCTTTCTCTTTCTTTTTTTTTTCAAACCATTTAAATCGATAAAAAGAGTACGGTTAAGACAATACCAGTAAAAGGCAATTTTTAATCAAAATTTTTGGTTTTAAGTTGCATTGGAAATATATAGAATTATTTAGAAGTCAAACAGATTCTATACGGTCGGATTTTTACATAAAGGAAAGTTAGATATACAATCTTTCCCTCACAATTCATCAGTTCACCTGTTCAGGACCATGATCACGTATATGTGACCACGCGTTTCTTTCTCCAGGGCCCTCGGTATCGTACATGTGATTGACCTTTCCCTGCTCTGAGGCCTTTGATCACACAGGTGTGATTTGAGTTTGGAAAGTTTTTTTAAAACAATTTTTTTTAAGGCACTTACATGGGGGTTAAAGTACTTTTTCTTTTTTTTTTAAAAAATAATTAATAACAAAACTTTGAACTTCTATCAATACGTACTTTCGGTTTCGAGTCTTTTTTTTCCCAACTAGATTCTTTCTCCGTTCGTCGGTCCTGAAGGTGTTAAAAAGAATACAAAGCGAGCGAGCAAGTTGAAAATAACCTCCTAGTATAGTTTTTATTTAAAAATTAACCCCTTGTTTGTTTTTAAATTTTTACAGAATTCGACCCAAAAAAATGTCAGATTTTTTTAAAAATAACTTTTTAAAAAATTTATTGTTTTAAATAGGAAAAAAAAAACATTTTTCAATATTTTTCAGCATTTAGAATCACTTTTTAACTTACATGAAATTTAATAAAGTTTTCCCCGTAAGTTCTATTTTTTTCCTACATGGATGTATTGCAGGAAAGCTACACATAGGGTTTTATTACATTTACATAACTTCTATTGATGCACAGCTATCGCCATACAACTAATTTAAATTAAAAGAATACGCGGAAGAAACAGTACAATTGATAGAGAAACAAGAATGCTCTTAAGCAGTACGTACGAACAAAGCAGTAGCTATCCGAACAAAGTGTACACCTAGCCCCTTGCCAAGATGAATTTCGTGGGCCTCCATTTGACATCGTCAGACAGATGGCATTAGAAAAAAACAACACAAAGTGCTTGTACGGGCTAAATAGAGAATGAGTTAAAACAAGAAAAACTACATTAATAATTATTTCACAAATCACTAGTTTTCTAACACAAAATCAATTCGAGTAATTAGCCATCTCAAATTATTATTAATAATAACAGTTATTATGTTAAGTCGAATCGGATACAAATTCACCCGTTGAATTTTCTGATGATTTTGCAGATTCTTTTAACTGTTCCTGATAGGTAAAAATAATTATCTTACCTTCTGATGCATGCTGTTGTTGGCACAGACAAAACACTGTCAGAAATGTAATAAACTCGACTGAAAAACTGACTCGTCGGTGGAAAAAAAATTCAATTCAATTTCGATTTTATAAATTCTAAGAAAGAAAAAGGTATCACTTATCTTATTCTTTCATTGCCCGGGATGAACTTGACCTAAAATTCGATTCTGTTATTCTTATGACTAAGAGTACATTTAAAATGAGAGTTCTTTGTGATATAAAAAAGATTTAAGGCAAAGGAAAATAGATAACTGATACATGTCCGTTCGAATAACTCTTCAACTGCGATCATAATACAGAAGCTAAAACACAAAAGAAAAAGGAATGCGCTCAAAGCGCCACTAAAGTTGAACTACAAAATTCGTTTAATTCGCGACACACCCCGCATTGAGTTTTTTAAAAAATTTAACAAGAGTCCGCTAGTCTTTTTCGTTGTTTCAAGAGTCTACCATAACGAGATCGTCGAGATCCCGACTGTTGAAGTCGAAAGTAGAAGTAAACGGAGTCATCCGACATTTCGCCAAAAATGGCGGTAAGCGTATTGCTGAATATTGATTCAATTTCCAAGTTTTCTTAAACAAGATTGACTTTTGAATAAGAATAACAGTTCATTTCATTGATCAGTGAATTTATTTTTATCTGTAGTATGATTTAATGAATTTTGAATGTTTTGAAGCTCTCTCTCTCTCAGTTAATAGTTTTGAAGAAGTTAACAGCCTAGATAATTTCCATCGGAACTCATGTTATATATATACAGGGCCGGCTCTAGCAGTTTTGCCGCCCCGGACAAAAATGAAAAATGCCGCCTCTCTCTCCAAAGCAAAAAATCTTAATTAAAAAAGATAAACTGTTCACATAGGTACACACCTATAAAACTTGAGTGATTCCTGCAAAGGTAGCATAACAATTAAGAATTTATATATATATACATATATATATATATACAAAATCTGGCCAAAAGTATCCTGACACACATTGGTATGGACTTGAGCGTCGTGAGGCACATATTAATATGATGTTGATCCCCCTTTTGCATGGATGACAGCCTGCACACGTTTGGGAAGACTTTCCACCAATTTTTGATAGGTGACCATAGGAATTGCCTTCCAGGCGTCCATCACAGCTGAAGTGAGTGCTTGCAGTGAGGATGGTCGATTTGGCTGGTTACGTAATCTGCGCTCTAATTCGTCCTAAAGGTATTCTATTGGATTTATATCGGGGCTCTGAGAAGGCCAGTCCAGTTTTTGAACACCCATTTCGTCAAACCAAGTCTGTGCAAGCCTCGATGTGTGAATGGAGCAGTTATCCTGCTAGAAGAGAAATGGGCCTTCCCAGAAATATTGCCATAGAGTTGGGAGTGCAGCATTGTCAGAATGTCCACATACATCTCAGAGTTCATGTTTCCAATCACAGGAACTAACGGACCCAGGCCAAACCACGAGAAACACTCCCCCCCCCCCACCAAACTTAGTCGGCACAATGCAGTCACTAAAGAAACGTTCGCCGGGTATCCGCCAAACCCAGACGCGTCCATCCAACTGCCAGACTGTAAAGCGAGATTCATCACTCGAAAGAACAGTTTTCCACATGTCCATAGTCCAATGACGGTGAGCTCTACACCATTGCAATCGAGGCTTCGCATTCTGTGGAGTGATGTTTGGCTTGTGAGCGGCTGCACGACCATGGAATTCCAAGTTTTTTAACTCTCGACGGACAGTCCTGCTGCTAACACTAATTCCTGATGAACTTTGGAACTCCTGAGAAATTTCCACCAACGAGGACTTGCAATTTTGTTTCATTACCCTTTTCAGAGTTCTGCGGCTGCGATCACCAAGTATTTTCGGCCGACCGGTTCGTTTTTCTGCCGTTTCACTGCCTCGACGTTTCCACTTCACAATTACATCACTCACAGTAGATTTAGGCTTCTGTAGAATGTCCGCAATCTTACGAACTGATTTCCCACAAAGGTGGCATCCTACTATACTGCCACGATCAAACTCACTAAGCTCCTTTGACTTACTCATTGCTTCACAAACGCATAAATACAATCTGATAAACCACTACCAACACTTTTAAAGCTTTCAATTACGTATCAAACTGCGTCACTCGCCAGAACCACTTTTTTAAGGGGTGTCCGGATACTTTTGGCCAGATAGTGTATCTATATATATATATATTATTTTAAGTGTCAAAGAATACAAAATAATCCGAAATTAGTGAAATAATTACCTGTTATTTCCAACGAGTAATATGTAAGAAAAGGAATCGTCTATTTCAACTGACCAATTTCTTCGAAAAAGTCTACTGATGGTGGGCATCACAAGCGTTTATTAACTTATATAAATACACTAAAGAATAAAATAAAATATTTCCTGTGGTTCTCTATCTACCAAAAACTTATTACCTCAGTCCCCTTTTGGATAGCTGAAAACGGACATTGTGTGGGTGAAAAGAATGTTCGTTGTCACTCCAGTCTGGGATGGGGAGAAAGTTACTAGTGAAACATGTGTAAACGTATCAAATTCCATGATTTAATAATATATTCGCACTCTTCAAGTTTCAACATAAAAAAACTGACATTAAGCATATAGAGTACCAAATAAGGTATGTTAAATGAAATTCCAAATATATACCCAATAATATTTCAGAAAATATATCACATTTTTTTGTAACAAAAAATATATATTTTTCGAATTTGATCGAAATGCCGCCCCGGACAGGGGTCCGGCCCTAGAGCCGCCCCTGTTATAACTTGGAATTGTATTTTTATATTCTTTACTTTGAGTACCAGTATTTTATTTGTATTTTCATATTTCAAAGTAATTTTTACAATTATATATATTAATATTAATTGCTTGGCTAAAAAATGCAAGGAGAGAATCTGAATTCCGCCATTAATGACACAACAGTTTTCCGTGTTGGAGTCAAACTACCACCTTTTTGGAAAGCTAATCCTGCATTATGGTTTGTTCAACTTGAGGCGCAATTCGCCTTGGCTGGAATTACAGCTGATGATACAAAATTTAATGTTGTTTCTGCAATTTATTCTGATATTTTGAATTGTGTATGCGACATAATATTAAAACCTCTTGATGCTGATACATATTCAACTTTAAAAAAACCGTACACTGCAACAAGGTCTCGAACTTGGCGACCAACGACCATCTCAGTTATTAGCACGTATGAAAGCATTGGCTGGCGATACTGTAGGCGAGCCACTCTTAAAATCTCTTTGGCTCGGAAGACTTATGTCTTAAATTTTCTTCTACCATTTGCCTCATGGGATAATTCAAAATATTTGAACACAGGTACCAATCATAATTTTTTTTTATTTATAAATTCATTTATAAAATGAAAACATCTCTAAGTAATTTAAGTAATATGTAAGAGCTAATATTTTATATAATATCAGTTTTCATTTTTAAAAAACTCATTACATTGCATCACTTGGTTACCTTTTTCATACGCTTACGATAACAAATATAAGATTTTGACCAATAAAATAAATAAGTACATCATTTCTTATACGATAATTTTTTTTACAGTTTTAAAATGGCAGATAATTTTTCTTTAAATTAATTTTCTTTACCGCGATTTGGGGTCGTTGATTGCTCCTGAAAAAAAGAAAACGAAATTCTAATATTTACTAATAGTTCAAATTCTGGGGTCAATTTTGTAAAAAAACCTTTAATAAATACCTTTTAAACTATGTATCAAAACGTTAACTAAAACTTAAAATTATCGCATATGAATATTTGCATAGATTTTTGAAAAATTATACATTAAGAGCTTGCAAAACCAAAACAGTTGTATATAAAAAAAAAGTTTATCTCTCTGAGATAAAAAAAAAAGTTACAAACCTTCAATAATATTTTTGAAGGCATTCCCACTTCTCACAATGGTACAATAAAATGGGAATCTTAATTGGACTTCGGTATAGCATATGTGACAATTTTTCACATTAAAAATAGCGATTTCTCTCTGTTCATCTCGACATTTAACTAACGCAAGATATACAAGTCGCCGTGAAAAATCTAATAGTATTTTATAAATTTTAATAAATTATATGTTGAAGCAAAATGCATGCGTTCTTCATTTTATTATATTTTCTTGCTAAAACAAGAGAATAATAAAACTAAGATTCATGATACATGCATGCAATTTTTAAAACACGTTCCTCAGTTTCATACTAAATGAATGGTTTAAAAAGGCATGAAACACACACATCCCTCTTTCTACTATACAAATATAGTATCTATTTTGCACGGTTTTACACAGTATTTAATGTAACGTATCAAACGTGGAAAAATGAAGTCGGATGTATTATGATCCCTATTATACAGTATAAAAAACTTGTGAAGAAAAAAAATTCTTACAATTACATTCCAAATGAGCCAGACTTGTTGATTATAAATAAATTATAGTTTGAAAAAAACTAAAAAACACGCTTTTATACTGAATCGAACTAAAAAGTAAAAAAATAATTCTTATTAAAGAATAAAATGATTAACGAGAAAATGAATGTCATTGTGGTAAAAGCGTGGGGTGCTTTGTACTACATTTTTACACTAATTCAGCTTTTCGGAATAGAAATTAGAAATTATAACAATTGATACACATTTATAGAACACCACACGCTTTTACCCCAATGACATTAATTTCTCGTTAATCATTTTATTCTTAAATAAGAATAATTTTTTTACTTTTTAGTTCGAACTACAATAAAAGCGCGTTTTTTAGTTTTTTAAACTATCATTTATTCATTGTTGAATTTATCCTTGAGTTTGATATTTGAAGCTGGGATTACGTGGCTGTAGAATTAGTCTTGCTCTTCAATGGATATTAATTAACGGGTCTGAAGTGTATTTATTTTCTCCGTTTACGAGGCCTCGGATGAGTCCTGTATCGTTATATTAGATTCCGTCTCTTTTGAACAGGTCAAACAAATAAAAGTGTGTAAAGAACAAAAAGTTCGAATTAAAAATTTTTTTAATGTACGTATATTTATATATAAAAGGAAGAGATGGTGTTTATATATTTGTATATAAATATATCAGTTTCAAAAAAGTTAAATAGAAGTCGAATTAAAATACTTTCCAAAACTGTTGAAGATAAGAAAGTGTTCGCCTTTTTTCCGAAAATTTCTGAGATTTTATGCATAGTCAGATTTTCTTATATTTAAAATGCTGTGAAATTTTTGAAAAATTCGTCCTTTTCAGAAAATTTTATCTCAAATTGATTTCGAACATATCAGTGTTATATCAAGAATAACAGAAAAAATGACGTTTTTTACAACAAAAAGTAGACAAGGCAATTGTTTTAATTGCCTAAAACTCAAATGAGGGGCCAAAAAATGCCATCTGTGGCCCATTCGTGCCCCGCAGACCACGAGATAAAGACCCGTACCATAGAGTAAAACAATCTTATACCGAGCGATTTGTTAACCACTCTGTACACAAGCGTATAAATAATTGACAAAAAAGACGGGGTTAAAAAAATAAACTAAAATAATAAAGAGCACGGTTCAACATTAGTCTGCAAAAAATGATTTTTTCCATTAGAAATTTCTTTGATTTTTATCCAAAGTTGTAACTATTGATATAAGTAGTACAGTGGATCGATTTTTTTCTCCTTCAGAATTTCAAAACCTACTTTTCCGGAAAAGACGTTCTATAATGTATAGATAAAGTGAAAAATATAATATTAATTTTTTTTTTTTATAATTACTATTGTTACAAAGGGAATGAAATTTAAGTATTTGAGTTTTATGAAGGGTCGGCTGCGTTGACTTAGGAGTAGCGTGCCCGATTCGTGAGCCTTCGGTTGTGGGTTCGATCCTGGCTGGATTCGATAGATTTTCTGGATGAGAAAATCGTAAGCACGCATGTCATATGATTATGTGGCATGTTAAAGATCCCTTTAGTATCAATTTGGCAAAATTAAATCACGGCAATATTTAGCATCGGACGAGAGATTGAATTAAATTATTTCAAGCGTCCAAATTTGGGATCGAGAGCAGCCACTAGATGGTGCCACCAGTCAAATGGCTCTCACATTTGGGGATTTGCGGTGTCTACAAAAGTTTAATTGCTAATATGCAGTCCATTAGAGGAAAAAAGATTTTTGAAGGAATTTTTATTAAAGAAAAACAGGTGTTTCAGTACTTTTAACGTTTATTGCGATGAGAGGACATCCACTACATAGTTACAAGAAAAACCACCAGGTGAATTTAACAGCTTATTTAGTATAACATTTTTTAAAAACAAGGTATCAATCATTGGCATGGCCAAGTAATTTTAGCGCGTTTTTCACATGTTGTATTTTACAATAATGCAACTAATGAACTTTTTACTAACAGAAAGTAGTGTGTGTACTATTCTTAAAAAAAAATTTTTTTTAATTTAAAAAAAATTTTTAATGATTAAATTTAAATATGATTCGGCTCATCTAGGGCACAAATGCCGAAAACCCGAGGTCAATCGGTTAATTATTGGCTGAGAAAAAGGTACGACAAAATATGGAACGAAGACGAGGACGAAATTTGCGTCCTAATAGCGCTTTTATTTACACTACTTGAAAAACGCGCTAAAAAGCAAAAGTTTGTTCACAAAGGAAGGTATATATGATCAATTAGGACAGAAAAAAAATAATTTTTTTCTCTGCATAATTTTAAATTATTTAATTGTCCTATAATATCGGTAAGAGAAGCTAAATTCTTTTTCCAATCTTCATTCTTGAGAAGCAGGCATTCACTGTGCAGTCCGTGTTTTCTTCCAAATAATTTAAACCACATCCCCCACGAACACAGCACTGAAGTATTCTTACATGATCATTTTCCATTGTAATTAAGTTAAATGTATAAACAATAAATTTGAGGGGGAGAGTTGTCTGAGGGGCCACCGTATTTCAATAAAATAGTAAGAAAAAAAAATGCAAATTATTATTTTTTTTAAATTTATGAATAAATCTTCGCGTGCCACCCCTACCTAAAGTGTAGGAAACATCTAGCCATAGAAATGTGAAGGGAAACTTGAGAATTTCTAATAAAATTATACAACATTTGTTTTTATCAACACAAAATTAGCACTTACCTCGTTCCAATAAACACGCGTTTCTGGACCCCAGGAACAACCACGGAAGCCAACCATTCGAAATGCCGGGAAGAAAGGCCGATCCTATCGGGAGCCTAGGAACCCTACGTCTTGTTCCAACAAGAGCCCAAAGACAAATAAATCCACGCGCCGCTCTGCCCAACCCTTCGATTTCATTCATTGTGAGAACTAACTGGTCTTCTCATCTCCCCCCACGTCCCCTTGCTAAATGGTGATTTATGACCCATTGATGTGTGCAAGAGAAATGTAGTTTTCTTTGAATTCGTAAGGATGTTCAGAAAAATATTTACAGTACAGTCAGGTTAAACTTTAGAACAGGAGTGGCCAACCCGCGGCACGCGAGCCACTTCGGAGTTGTAACAGTGCCACACGAAGACTTATTGAAATATAATAATGTATTAAAAAATAATATTTATTTTACAATTTAATGAAAATAGGGTTGTCCCAAACAAAAAAAAAATCAAATTTTTTATTTTAAACACAATTAATTGAATAAAAATGGAAAAAATTATCATGCAAAGAATACTCCTCCATAGTTGTGTGCCCTGGTTTTAAAAAGAAAGTGCACTCGCGAGACTTTGGAATTTGAGGGAGCCGGTTTAAAATATCTGGAAGAAATAATGAGAACTGCTCAGTGAGTGGTTGCTACACAAGAATGAAGACTGGCGACGGGATTAAGCTTTTCCTACCGATACGGTAGTAGGGTTTGCACTCCCGTGCTATAATTTCAATCCCGGGATTACTTTATCCAAATCCCGAGATTAGGACTAGACTATTTATGAAAAATACTTGCACATTAGCAGGTTAAAATTGCATAATAAAACTGAAAACATAAATAAAAAATTGGTTTAATATAATTATTTATTAAAACAAATCAAAACAAAACTTAAATTATCATAATAAAAAAAAAATAGTACACAACAAATTTAATAAAAATAGTACAGTTCGAAATCTTACAAAAATTGACCCATTTGAATTAAAAATCGATATGTTTGAGATTTTTTGTAAATTTTATCGTAAATTAAAGCAGAATAAAAAAGCCCCTATTTTCTTTTCTTTAAAACACCTTTTTTTTATGTTTAGTATATTTAGAATAGATAACTACATGGTAAGACATTCCAAGGAAGTAGATTTTTCAAAATTAAAATAATGAAGTCTGTGAACTGAACTTTTCCCCCTACAAATTAGAGCAAAATATAGAATGGATTTACATAAATTTTAATCTAAAAATTTTTTCTAATTATACAACTCCCACAGAAAAAATACTCTCCTTTTTTTTAGAAAAAAAAAATCTCATACAACATTAGAAATTAATCATAATAAACACTTAATTTAACTCTAATAAAAATACTAAAAAAAAAAAGAAAACAGACTTCAATGTTAAAAAAATAATAAATACGTTGTATATTTCACAGTCCAATAAAATTCTGTCTTTTAGCTTCCTCAAGTGAGTGAATTTTTATGTCGCGCTGGTCAGCCACACGAGGGCTTTTGGCGAAGGACCTCATAATTTTGAACCATGATCAAGTGACGAGGACGACACCTGAGCTGCCCTCCTCTCCTAACTCACACACCACGGGAGCTCTCGACAGATTTAATGTGCATCGCTCCCCTACACGGCGGGTCTTCAGTGGTACTGGGCTCGAACTCATGACATGACAGCCACGATCCGATGCCTTGACTACTTGGCTACCGCAGCCACTTAGCTTCCTCAAAAAATGTCTTTTTGGAATATTTTCAGCAACATTTAAATATTAATACATTTAATCTAATTTGAGAATATATTTATAATGATAACAAAATAATATTATGAATATTATCTCTCTGTAGATTAAAAAGGAAGAAAAGGTTGAAATAACTCATCTATAACTAAGTTAATTCACACACTTTAAATATTCAAAAAGAATTTTGGAAGAAATGTCATTTCGATACTTCAGACAATAACAGCTTAAAGAACTTATGAGAATATACTTATAATAACAAAATAACATTACTAAAGTTATCTCTTGATGCATAAAAAAAAAAGAGAAAAAATTTTATATTGACTTAACATAATAATTCAGAAAAATGATTCCTGATTGATGATTCAGAAGAGAAAAATCAAAATTTAGTATTAACATCAATCAAATGAGTCAGTTTTTTTTTTACTGAGGAACAGCAATGAAAGTTGCGCAATGTATCCTTTTGGAAGTGGGAGCTCTCTTTATAAATTTTCAGAAATTAAAGTCTTAAAAAAATACCAGTAATTCAAATAAATATTTTAGTATGTATCTGTTTCATACTTCGAGGTTCATTTCCTTACGCTGTCATGGCCGCGGTGGCCGAGTGGTCTAGGCATCGGATCATGGCTAGCATGTCATGAGTTCGATCCTAGTACCACTATAGACCCGCCGTGTAGAGGAACGATGCACGTTAAATCTGTCGAGAGCTCAAACGTCCTCACGTTGGTGTGGTGAGGTAGTTAGGAGAAGGGGGTGCCAGCTTAGGTGTCGTCCGCGTCACTTGACCGTGGTTCAAAATTACGCGGACCGTCGCAAAAGCCCTCGCGTTGCTAATCAGTGCGACGTTAATATTCTCTCACTCACCTGTCATATAATATTTTTAATTGTGATTAAAAAAGTTTTCTCGATTAAAAAAACTAATTACTCGTGAAATTTTGATTTTCTCTAATATTTAAACGTATACCAAGCTAATTCAATTTTCATCATTTTGTGATAATTACTTTTTGACAAAAAAATTGCATTACTCCTTGTGTTAATTAAATAAAATTTTCATTAAAGATAATTATTCGAAAGAAAATTATTTCAATTCATACCCGATACCTTTTTCCCCCCAGGATTTAAACTACTATTGCGTATTTACCACGATAACATGTCAGATGTTACACATCGTAAGCAACTACTGTAAGGCTCGTTACTTTTTTTTTAAGTGAATCTTATAAGAGTATTTGTATATTGATTTATATCATAAAAAATACATCATAATTAAAAATTAAAAACATGGCTACCGTTGCTATTTTATACGAGCTAAATGTAAGAGTTTGATTAGTACCAATTTCAGCAGGCCAATTTCTCCGAAAACGAGTCTATTGATGGTAGAGATCACAAGAATTTATTTGAAACTCAAAAAACCACTCAAGAGTAAAATAAAACATCTCCTGTAGCTAGATATCTTTCAAAAAATTCTAATTGCCTCTGACTCCTCTAAGTTAGCTGACACCGGACATCATGTGGGTGAGATGAATGTCCGTTCTGACCCACTCGCGATGGGGAGAAAGTTACCCCAGAAGAAAATAAGAGAAAACATATCAAATTCAATGATTTAACACACAGCAGCCTCGACCCTTCAAGGTTCACCACATAAGCGAACTGATATTAAACGTATACAGTACAAAATAAGTAAAAAAAATTAATTAAATGTAATATCAAATCTTGAAAAAAAAATATTTTTTTTTAAATTCAGACAAAAATTAAATCTCGGGATTCGAAAAAGAACACAGGGATCCCGGGGTTGCAAACCCTATATTATAGGACATTTAAGTAATTTAAATTTAAGATTACAGAGAGAAGATCGTATTTTTCCACCTTAGTTGGTTAGATAACTTTTGTAAGCAAACTTTTGCATCTTTTGTCTCTATTTTGAAGAAAATAACCTATTAATACGTTTCACAAAAATGAAGTTACTAGCTTCGAGCTATAATAAAATTTAATATTCATTTTGAAGGATTCCCTCTGCGCTATGTTGGAGGAATTTCAAGGTAATAAAAAAAATGTTGATCTTTTCATAAACCCTTTTTCAGTTTCTCTACAAGACGATTATTTTTGTCCACGAAATCCAAATCGGAATTATTAACCTACAGCACCATACTAGACTGAAAAGCAAATATAAGGAACTTATTTCAACTCAAGCGATCCAAATTATATTGAATTTGGACCATGTTTTAAGTTACTCATTTTTATTTTATACCTAAAAAGTTTATTAAAAATAAAGTAAAAAAATGTATTAACAGTAAACCAGTATTTATACTTTTAAATTTTCACTATTAAGATGCATAAAAAAATATGCTATTTGCATAAAAATCCCATGTCGATAAGTAACATTTTTTCACCTTTTTATTTAATTTTTTGTTTGTTGGAACAGTTGAAAGTGGCGCTCATAATGATCTATTATCAGATACTGGCACTCTCACCAAAAAGGTTGGCTTTTGAAAGATTGTGATAGTATTTGAATACTACTGTAAATACATTTTGTGGAAAACGACATATGTATGTTTATAAAATATCCTATAACTAAAATTATCTACGAAATAGATTCGATACATTATAATTTACAAAAAACTAAAATGAGCTATAGACATTTAAAACTTCAATATTTAATCGACATATAGTGAATCAGTTGTCACATTCACTTTGCTTACACCCTCCGAAATTGAATCTCATGCGTTTTTTATTTGAACATCTGAGCATCAGCTATTTTAAAACTTGCGTTTCATTACTTATTTCAGTTATCAAACAAAGTGAATTGTCAAACCTTCAAGAAAATATTATTTGATCTTTCGGCTAAGCGAAGGAAGAATAGAGAACAAAGTTTTTCGGACAGTGAAGAAAAATGAGAAAAGTATAAATGTAAGTAAAGAATTTCAATAAACATCTGTAGGGAAAAAAAAGCGATATAATTTTGAACAAAGCCAGGTGACGAGAACGACAACTAAGCTACGAGTAGTACCCCTCTCTCCAAATTTCCACACCACACCAATGTGAGAACAGAGGAACCTCAACAGATTGAATGTGCTTTAGATTCTCTACGAGGCATAAGTTAAAACTTGAAGATTTGCATTTTGGAGAATCGTAATAATATAAAAAAAGAAAAAATGTTCACATTTTTATGATAAAAATATATATATTTGAAATAATTTGAAAGAGATTGATGTTTTTTTCTGGGTAACCATTTAACAAAGAGAAAAAAATTGATTTTAAACATAATTATTTTTTAATTTTAAATAAAAATAACATTCAAACATTTATGAATTTTCTCAACGTACATCTTTAAATTTGGCAACTGCTCAGTTAAATATTGTTTTTTAATTGTTTCATCTCTCAAAGAGTTTCGTGCAGAGTTCCTGATTGATTGTTAATGCCATACTTCGAAGCGACGCGGATCTCATACTTATGAACTAATTCACGTGGCTAGGATGACACTTTTAGCTGGCGTACTACAACATTAGGTTCATAAGCCTTGACAGATTTGAGACGCATCCACCCCATCTACACTTCAAACTGGCATTGGACTACACGTCTAGACAGCAATAGTGACCACCAGCACAGTTCTTCAAAAAAATATGTCTTATGCCATTGAATGCGTTTTTTGAAATTGCATACCAAGTATAATTAATAAAATAGGAAATATTGGCAAGTTTTGTGTATCGTATATTTCATTTCCTACTCACGTTTACCCCTCTGCTAAATTTTATAAAATTAGATAAAAATAACCCTAAATTTAATAAATGCTTGTAATGCTCTCATGTTATGTAAAAACATTTGATCCTTAATTTGCGTTAAAATTCTTTTGTGCTGGCGAATAAATATTGCTAAGACCCACAGCGAAAAAAGTTTCTCCGTCATTTTTGTAAGGTTAAATGCTATTTTAAGGCTTTAATTTTCCTTGAAAAGTTTTGAAACAAAATTTAATTTTGAATAAACAATTGAAACTTATAAAATTGCCGTGCAAAATACTTTTGGTAGAAAATACACAGAAATGAATTGAATTTTTTGAAATTCAACACATTATCTGATAAAGACACTCTTATGCAAATTTTCCTCCCAATGTTGAGTCATGCGAATATCTTTACGTGGATTGACCCTTTTCTAGAAATGTTAACATTTGTTTTAGTAAGTGACAGTGGCGTAACGGAAAATAATTTGCCCCCCCCCCCCGCAAGGTCAGGTCCTTGTGCCAGATCTTATTACAAGCTTTTATTTAACTTACTATGTATGTATGTAATTTGTTCGGGTGGAATCTTGCAACTCAATTTTGAAGCTGATATCTTCACCACATTGAGCTGAAATTTTGTATACACGTTTAGTTTGGATGACAATGCATGTTTTGACCATTTATATTACGATATTGCAATTAATTAAAAAGATATTAATTAAAAACGTTAAACTAGTTTTGGGCGCCAACTTCGATATATCTGCATTGTTGTAATTATGTTATTATTACAACAATGACAAAAGTTGGCGTCGAAAATCGGTTTTCAGCCAAACTGGAATTTCATAACGTTGCGCTATTGACTGTATTAATTAACTTTGTCTGAAAAAAATTACATTTCTACAACTTAAAAATAATTTAATTTCTACAATGTATGCAATTTTTTTTACAAATTTCTATCTATTTACTTGGATTTAAATCCAAAACAAAAAAAGTAAAGCTGTTTTTCAAGTAGATTGGTACATTAAATACCTTTCTCAACGCTGCCAAGTTAAACTGAGATGGAGTATTGTGGAAATTCTTTAAAAAATTTATCTAACTTTAATCTCTGAAACTCAGACAAAAAATAATTACAGAATCGGAAAGATAATTTTTCATATATCTTACCCATTAAAAAGGAATCCACTAGGAAAACAATAAGAGAAAAATATTATCCAGAAATGCAATGTATTTTCAATTAAAAAAATTTTTTATATTAAAATGAATGAATTTCTTTTTTAAATGAATTTTCTAATTTTAAGCCTGCAAGTAATTTAAATATACCTCATTTTATCACCAGTAATCTAAACACACACTACGACATGTGTCCTTAAATTTAATTACAGATAGAATCTGTTAATTTTATTTGAGTTTTTTTTTGTTTGAAAAATTACGGCAATTTTGTTTCTTTAGATGAGTTAGGCACATTCTAAAACTAGTTCAAGGTTATTGATATTCATAAAATGTGCCAAAAGAGAATAATTCGCAAAATAACTTGAAATGTTTTAAAGATAAGGAGAGAAAAAATTCGAATCTTCGAAGAAAAATTTCGTTAAATTTGGAGTTATTTTACGAAGAAAAGAGTAATATGTGCTTGGTTCCATGAAAAAGTTCTTAAAATAGAGAAATTCCCAAAATAGAGGTTCGTTATACATGGAGGTCTAACTGTATAAAAATAATGCGATGTTTAATTATTTTTTCAAAACAAGTTTCTAAAGATGACCTGAGCAATTAAAAAAAAATAGATTCTTACGTAGAAGGTATTCACTGTCCAACAAAAAATTATCATTAGTTGATAAAACTTGCTTTTTTGATTACAACATGTGTTTTGAATTTTAAGCATTTTATTGATTAATACAAATCTTTAAATGCCTTTTGAAGTTTTTTAATAAATAACTAGATTTTTCTTCATAGATGTTAGAGAAATATATCCCTTACCTTCAAAATATTTCAAATAAATAATATATTCTTTAAGATTTTTCAAAAAATAGTCAAAATTTTAATTAAACATTAAATAACTTCGTCATCTATGAAGATAACCTCACGAAACCTTTTTTTCGTATGTAGAACAATATTACCCAAGATCTGCACGAAGATTGAAAATATTGCTTAAAAATTACGGATTTAAAAATATTGTGTTTTTCGTCTAATACCCTTTTTGCGAGAACTGATTCAGCTAAACCGGGGATGGCGAACCACATTGAATGAGTTGAACAGGCTGAGAAGCCTGTCCAGCGATAACTAAAAAGCAAAAAATAAATTTATATAGTAAAAAAACTTTTTTTAAAACAAGCTTTTATTTAAAAGCGCTAAAAAGAATAAACTTTTCCTTTAAAACTTTTTTTTACTATCAACTTATAACGTCATTACACAATTTATATGATATAAAAGCTTGTCGCGAGATTTACCTGTGTAGATAAACAAGTAAAATAAATAACTTGACCTGACTGATTTTAATTTTTAAAAATTCAAACTAAGTAAATACGAGTACTTAAATATTGCGACAAGCTCTTATATCATATAAATTGTGTAATGACATTATAAGTTGATAGTAAAAAAAGTTTTAAAGGAAAAGTTTATTTTATTCTTTTTAGCGCTTTTAAATAAAAGCTTGTTTTTAAAAAAGTTTTTTTACTATAAATTTATATATATATATACTTACTAGAAAAAGTCTTGCGTTCATCTACTACTTCGTACATAAACAACGAAAAAAAAATTTAAAAACCAGAATTTGAAATTTTTTTAAATGATATTTTATTTAGTTCATTTCAAGTATTGAAAATAACAAAAGTAAGCTTGGTTTTCTTTCCCCCCCCCCCATAGCTTTTAAAATAAAAACAGGTTTGTAGCAATACCAACAAAAATCAAATATAAAAAGTCTGCATTCACTGTTTTATTGATAGTTATAAAAATTATTTAAAATGGACAATGAGCTATTTAATAGCTGCAGTGGCATAACCGAAAATAATAGTGGCGCCCACCCTCGCAAGGTCAGGTTTTGGGCCCCAAGCCAGATCTTAAAAAAGATTACAAAACCAAACATAATGTACCTATACACATCATCCACAAATATTTAAACATTAAACTTATAACTGAATACAAAATCAACCTGAGTCTGAATAATCGAAGTAAATAACCTTTAACATTAGAGAGTATTTATGGAATTTATTAAAATGGAAAATCTTTCTGACAACAATCGAAAGATAACCTGGTAACTTAAGTAAAAACAATACATTATGAAAGACACGAAAACTGTAAAATAATTTTCGTTTTCAAATTCTTGCGAAAGAAAAAGATATCGCTTACCTTATTCTTTGTTTCTAAATCCCGGGATGAGCTTGACCTAAAGTTCGATTATATTCTAGCATAAATACTGCCACTCTTGAAAAAGAGAGTTCTTTGTATGATTTAAAAATGGTTTAATGAAAAAAGACATAAACAACTGATACATTCCCGTGCTAAGATAAAGACACAACTACTATTACTAATACAGACTAAAAGAAAATTGGTTCCCTTAAATCTGTATCTATATGAGCACCTACATAAAGCACAAAATCACTTCTATTCGAGTCTGTTTTTCTCAGTTATCATCTTACAACTCCTTTTCTTTAGATGGAGAATCCTTTTTAGCTGAAGTGTCCGAAACTGTGTTTTTTCATATGAATTAATTTCCACTTCCATGATTTGTTCATCAGGTTCACAAGCATTACTATTTCAAAGTACGGATTAGTCTTTATTTTTCTTCTATTATTTACTTTATGGAATTCATCAAATGATTTGAACACAGGTTACCAATCATAAAAATTTTATTTATTTAAATTTTCCTTAAGTTAAATTTTTGTTTTTAGGAAAAAATAAAAATAGCTCTAAGTAATTTAAGAAGTGTAAAGCTTCTATATTATAATATAGATTTTCATAAGAAAAATCTTTAAAACACTGCACGATCATTTCTACAACCCGTTACCTTCTTTATCCCCTTATGATAAGAAATAAAGGATTTTGAGCAATAAAATATTAAAATATAAAAACTTTATTTTACATTCTCCTTTTAAACACCACTTTGAAATAATACGATTGGATTCATTTTCGATTAATTTACTCTAAAACGGTTTAAGCATAATGGAATGTATCAGTTTTTTATTTAATTTTCATGAAATCATTTTTGCTTCACACAAAGAACTCTCTTTGTTAAAAATTGCAGTATTTATGCTAGAATTTAATCGAATTTAGGTCAAGTTCATCCCGGGATTCAGAAATGAAGAGTCAGGTAAGTGATACCTTTTTTCTTTCGTAAGAATTTTAAGTCTAAAATTATTTTACAGTGTTCCTGTCTTTCTTTGTGTTCGTACTTATTCAAGTTACCAGGTTATCTATCGTTAGAGATTTCCAGTTTTAATAAATATTATAAATACTCTCGAATGTTATACATTATTTACTTCGTTTACTCAGATTCTGGTTGATTTTGTATTCTCCCTTAAAAGTTTAATATTAAATATTTTTACGCGATGTTTAAAGGTACATTATGTTATGGTTTGGCAATCCTTTGTATATATATATTTGCTGGAAAAGAGTGTTCTTAAGGAAGAATGAGAGAAGATAAGCTCTGAAGAAACCACTAGACTTGTTAATTCATTGCCGAAATGACTTCAGGAAGGTTTCAACACACGGGGTTATCCAACCAGCCATTAAATAGCTCATTATCCTTTTTAAATTTATATAGTTACTTCTAAAACAGTGAACGCAAACTTTTTCTTAGCAAGTATATATTATATACTAGCTGTACCCTGCCACGCTTTGCTGTGGCTCAATCAGTATATTTAAGTATTTCAGTATATTTAAATATTTGCAATGGAGGTAGGATTTTCTATAAAAAAAAATGTATAGATATATATATACACAAAACTTTACTTAACTGATATCATTTGTAATTTGTTAACCAAACACTTGAAGTTATTGCAACTTATTTTTGTCCTTATGTTATGAACCTAAATTTATTTACATTGTATTCATAGTGGAGACATCAAGTTTAAAGATAAACTTTAAATGGCTCTACTCTGGATTCCTCGAGGGTAATGGGTGAGTTTTACAATGCTTATGGATGTTTCTGTTAAATCAGAGGTGTGTTCACAAATGCACATTTCTCCAAACAATATCATTTGGAAACATGAATTGTATTTCCTGATGTTACATAGGAAATGTTTTGATTCTGCAGTATATCTAGCAAGCAAAGTTTTTAATGGCTCTGGTGGTTCTCCAAGTTGAGGCAGTTTAATTTTTCCAGTGGTACAAAACATTCCTTTTGTTTCTCCCTTAAATTACAGAGCAAGGATACACATCAGTCATTGTACTAATGAGAAAATGGTGGCTCAACCCATAATCTTCCACTGGGTTGTACCAGAATGCAAGGTGACAGTTATTGTGTGATTTCTCATCACAAAATCATGTTTGATGCTGATGTGCTGTTTCTGGTTGACCTTTCGCAGCCTACTGTGTTCCTTTTGTTGAGAACAGAGCAGATCTAATGTTGAAAAACATGAATGCTGTGCTCGTAAATATGCATCCTCAAGCTTGGCTGCCTGTTGCTCTGCTGCGCCCTCAGAATCTGTTTATGCCATTCTTTGTCTGCATTTCTCATTTGCTGATGCCCGTTTTCCCTCAGTTTGATGTGCAATTACACTTGTTGCACTGTTTTTGCCTTGTGAGTATGACAATTTAAATTTGATTTCCTGCAAGGCATTATTTTTATGTAGTGTAGTTAACTGACTGCACTTAAAAAAAAAAAAGAGAAAAAAAGTTAAAACAAAAACCTATAAAATTTCAAAACATAAAAAAAAATAAAAATAAAACAAAAAGAAAGGGAAAAAATAAAAAATTCTAATGAAATATTTAATTTCTATTGTACATCAATTGTCACGGCTCAATTCCAACACAATGAGGGGCTGAAGAAATTTTCAGTCAAATATGCAAGAAAAATTCAAATATAAACACAGATTTCGCAGCAGAAATCTACGACAAAGTATTGATGGAAGATTTTTCCAATTCACTATTTGATTAGCATTAGCAGTTGTTATTAACAAATTTAAGAGCCTATCCTTAAAACAAAGTGGCTTATATCTAGACGCAGACTGCTTCACAGATGGACAATTATTTGGGGTGTCTGGGTATTTAAATATTAGCATCACTGCACAACCAAATCGCCTCCATGCAAATCACACCATTTTCCAAAAAAAATCTGATTTTTTTTTCCATGAAAAATGTTAGAATCTTTGTTTAGATATTAAGGTGCAATACGCATGGCACCAATATTGTTACGGTGATGCTAATACATAAGTACCGTTGGGGGTGTGTTCTAGAGCAGCAGTCATTAATTTTTATGGTCCACTGAAAAATTGAGATATTATTTACCCTTTTGTGAAGATTCAGTTTAAAAAAAAGATGAACAACAAAAAACATATTATGGATTATACTTTAATAAAAACTTTTAGTTACCACTTTTAGCAAATTTCCTGAGTTTAGTAATTTTTTCAGGTTTTCCATAGAAACTTGAAAGTCAACTTGGGTAACCATAGTAAATTGGAGGCAAAACACTTCAGTCTGTTGATTGTCGGTTTGTTATTGCTTTTCATGAAATTTATTTTCAAGTGTATGCAAATGTAAATAGACGTAAATATAGCTTCAGTGGTCTGCCATACTTATAAAGTTATCACTGAGTGGTTCATGGAGTGCTGAAGATTGGCAACTGCTGTTCTAGAATAGGCACACCAGACAATTTTTGTATCTTCACAGACAATGAAGCAACACAAAATGTCTACCCATAAGCATTGTAAAATTAACCCTTTGACCTCAAGAAGAGCCATTTTAAATTTATTTTCAAACTTGGCACCTCCCCACAATGTAAATAATTTTAGATTCATAACATAATAACAAAAATACCATATAACTTGGAGTATTCTGTTAACAAATTACAAATGAAATCTGTTTATAGAAAAGTTTTGTTTATGTATATTCACACATATTTTTTTTATAACAAAAAAGTCATACCTCAAGTGCAAGATGTTAAAAATATTAGAAATGTATGCTTTTTCTTTCCTTTCCTTTAAACCAGACTGAGCCACAGGAATGCGTGACTGGGTACAGCTGCCTATAACAAACTTAAATGTTAAAAAGTTATCAAAAATAAATTAAAGTTTAATATTTTGATGAAATCACCAAAAACAGTTCCAACCAAAGGTACTATTGCAACCCCGATTTTGTATGTGTCGTTACATGGTGAAATGGCAACCATGTGCTTCCTTTCATACAATGTTGCCAATACAGTTGCGATACGTAAATACCAAAACAAACATCAGAAAATCTTAATTTTCCCATTTGTATTTCACAGTAACATCAAATAAAATTTTGAAATCACACAAAATAGATCCTTTTTGAGCATAATGTTATTCCCCCAACTTTTAGAAATTTCAACAACTATTTAGTGGAAAAATTCCCAGTCATGCAAAAAAAATATTATTGTGTAAAAACAGTCATAGAACGGCTTTCCCTTGTTGAATGCATATTGCAGCATTTGGCGATGTTTTACGATTTTAGGTAAATGTTCGACTGTTAAAAATGATCTATTAATTTAATTTAGGATCACCAGAAAAAGATAAATACTTGGAAGATTTCAATTGATATGCTACTCATTTGTGGAGAGGTTTTGAAATCACGCCAAACAGATCCATAGTGTACGTAATTAAAATTAGTATTTTATATATAAAAATTATCCAAAGTATATATCCCACACTTAAAAATAAATTAAAATACAAAACAAACATTAATTGACATAAAAAGAACTAAATATTTTTATCAATGTGAAAGCATAATTTGAAAAAATAATTACTATTACGACAACTACTTCTTCAACACGTATTTGAGCCATTTGTCTGCATAGTGCTTGTTCGCTGATGCCTATTCCAATTTAATGTGCAATTACCCTTCACACTGCTTTTGCTAGCCTAGTATGAAGACCTTAGTTTGATTTTCTGCAATGCAATTTAATGTACCGAAGCCAATTGACTGCACTTAAAAAGAAGGTGAAAACAAAAATGAATGAAATTGCAAAACAGCTCTGAATGGGCCTTGTATCCAAATCAATCAACATAACTCAATTTTGATGCAATGGGGGGAAAAATATTTCATTCCACTTGAACAAATCGCTCCAAACAGGTCAATTTCACTATATAGTTTGAATTCAAAAAAAGATTAATTGACAGAACAGAATTCTCACCAATTGCACTGAGAAATAAGAAAAACAAACTAAATGAAGAATAATGAAAAAATAAACTATACTCACACAAAATCAACGCTATCATAAAAGACACAGCTCAATAGCAATGCAATGCATCACAAAATAATTATGGTGACTGTCTACATTCAAAATGTAACAGACACCTGGAAGTATTATTAATGATGCAAATAACATAATATAAAATCAAATTTGTGCATTGCTTGCAATCATATATTAATCATGCCTGCTCTCCAACAGAGTTAGGGAAGAAATATAAATCACACACGGTTAAAGATATTTTGCATTGAATACGCAAGGAAAATTCAAATAAAACCATGGATTTCATAAATTTTCAACGCGTTTATAATAATTGAAGATTTTTACAATTTTCAATCGTTATCAACAAAGTTCAAGGCATATCTTTAAAATTGAGTGGCTTAGATCAAGACATGGATAATTCTCACAATGGCAATAATTTGTGTTCTAGAATAAGCAGACCAAACAATCATTTCTGTATTTGCACAGAAAATAAAGCAACACAAAACATTGTCTACCCAGAAGCATTATAAAATTAACCCTCACGGATTCCAGAGCAGAACCATTTCATCAAATTTCAGTATATTTTATTTGTATATACGATAGTTTTTTTATTCAAATTAATGAAGTAATTTTTTATCCTTCTGCTTAACACTACCCCTCATTTATATGTTCTTGACTATTTTATGAACTTATTAATGTATTTTTTAAACTATTTGTTACTAACATATTATCGCAGCCTAATGGCGACATTATTTCAAACGAAGCACCTGGCTGCCAATTCAGCACATACAATACATAGGAAATAGGAGTTGGCCAGTTAATAATAGAATGGTTAATTGTTGCGATAATATGCAAGTACCATTTTTTCTTATATATATTAATGAATCACATTTAGTTTGTTCATGGTTCTTTACTATATATTTTTCTGATTCACATGTTTTTGTTGGAAAATTTTTATTAGGATACTTTATTTGGTACTCATGTATTATCACAACCTATTGGCGACATTATATGAAACGAAGCACCTGGTTGCCAATTAAAAACATATGACACATAGGAAATCGAGGATGCCAACTTGGCGAGTTATAATAGAGTTGGCGATTGCTGCAATAATACATCCTTATGGCATACTTTGTTGTGCATCAGTCTTTTTAACCTGACTGAGCGACAGCAACATGTGGTACAGCTACTTATAGAATAAAATTGAATCTTAAAAAAATATTAAAAATAAAATACGGCTCACTAATTTGATTAAATCGATATAAATTTTCATACTTCAGACATCAAATTAAATTGTCAAAAACAGATTAAAAAAAACCATATTTAAGAACAATACCATTCGATTCATTTCGCCAAATTAAGACATCAGGAAGTGCAAAAAAATATTTTGGCAAGGTCCTTTCATTTGCGGTGCATGATCGGCGAAAAAAGAAAAACACGTAAGTACTAAAATATATATAAAAAAATTAAACATTCAGTGAAAAAAGAATTACTGGAGAGAAAGATAAAATAGAATGAAATTATTATTATGAATATTAGCAGCGCCTATCTAAAGCAAATAACAAAAACAGAAATTCAATACTAACGCTAATTGAAGAACTAAACCCCTTTATCAGTTCAAAAAGTTTTGATTTGTAAAAATAATTAAAACAAATAATATAACGAAAATAAATAAATAAAATCTGCATGAAACTACTGAAAAAGTAAGTCGTAATTTGTAAGCAAAATCATAAACATCCCGCCATAATACTATCGAATGTTGCCAACACTGCAAAACAAAATTTTAGTTGTTAAAAGAATAATCATTAAAAAAATGATTTATTCGAAAAATAATCCTAATTAAGAATCAAAGAACAAAAAAATTGACAAATATTGCAATCGATAACCATAATTATAATAAAAATATCTAATAATCCCGAAAAAACTGTATGTAAAGTATAGATTTCCGTATTCAGTGAGAAACACGATATCATATGACGTCATAACACCCAAAAATCACTTAAAAATTAAATTTCAAAACATTTAAAGTGAATTACAAAATAATGAGTACATAAGAACCCTTCCGGATTCAAGTTCAACGTTATGTCAAAATTTCAGAGGGAATTCTCCCTTTGAACAAACACACATTACATTTTTATTTATATAGAAGATATATAAGATCGGCTTGGGGGGGCCCAAGACCTGACCTTGCAGGGGGACCCAATTATTTTCCGTTACGCCACTGACTTTGAATCTTTATATCCTTTCATGTGATTTTGTGTTTCGTCGTTTTGAGAAGAATTTCCGAAAATGATTTTCTGCTTTTATTTTATAGCCACATTTAAGATTCCAAAAACACTCTAGTTTTATTTTTAGGATATTTAGAAGAAAAGTTATAGCATAATTAGTAAACCGGAAATGGAGTTTACAAAACCGGAAATACATCCCTACTCAACATATTTGTAAGATATTGAATTGAAATTTTCAGAACATGTTTTATTTAGTTATATCTGTGTTATGAATCAAAATCTTATCTATGTGTATATATTTATGTACTGTATTGCTTTTTTATGAAAAAAGATCATTAATTTGTTTTAAAAAACCGTGTTTTTGCATAAAATTGCGTAATTAAAAAACTTTCAAAAGTATTACAAATCTTTTAATTCCTAACACATATAAAGATGTTATTCACGTACTATATAAATATTATTTGAATACATTCATTAGAATTTTCTGTAAATGCAATTTTTCTTCAAAATTTCACTAAAAATGACAATTGTTATATTCTATTAAACTCTCCAGAAAACAGCAAATGTTTAAAAAAATTCCGAATTAGTTAAGGTGAATGACTTCCTTTGTTTAACATCTTACACGACATCTAGATGGCGCTGGCTATAGCGAAATTTTTGGCACAAATATTTTTCTAAAGATTACCTAGATGGGCAATAAATTTATCTCTCCGGTACTCCTTTCAACAAAATTCTCCCCTCAGCGAAAGGAGAATCCCTGACTGGGGGGAGGGGGGGGGGGCAAATTCGTAAAACTGGTAGAGAAGTTCTTTTTTCTTTTTCAAGGGGAAGGGGGTAAAACAGCAGTGAATCTTGTCCAAGGAAGAGTTCTTATTTCTGGACAAAGATCAGAGCTCAAACTTTTTCGGCTCATGTAAGATGTTTTCCACATTGTTGGATAAAACGACATGGAGACCCCCTAGGCAGTCCAGTTCTCGGGGCCCTGTAGCCTAATAATCTTATTACACAAAATTTTAACAATATATTTCATTGCACAAATAAAATAACAAATAATCAGCAAATTTAAAAAATACGTAACTAAACAATAATTATTTATTCGAATTTTTAATAAAAACTAATTCTTGCAGCAAAAAATAGCTAAATATTTGGGGTTTTCTTTTTTTATTTTTGGAACCCATAGGCAATTACCTACTCCACCTAATAAGTAATTCGGCACTGGTTTTCGGGGAATCCCATTCCACACTCTTAGAAGAATATATCTTAAAATAATATTTAAAGTATATAGATAAACATATTTTCTTGATGTTATAGGAAAAGACTTTTAAAATTTTTATTTCTTATTTAAAAAAATTTATGATGTAATGTTAATGTTATTTATTCATTGATAATATTAATTTTTGATCCAAATGTCACCTGTGCACGCATGCATTATATTTAGTATTCTCAATTTTTACACAAACTGTCGGCCGTTGGAAATAATGTGTAGTAGCATTTCATATTCCGCGTTTAATTCGTTTTTATATTTTGTTTTTGTAGCCACTCGCGTTGAGAAATATTTTTCACTTACTAAATACCTTTTTGTGAATGGCATTAAAATGTTCACAGCTATGTGAGAAATTCTGCGCATTTTGCAAGAATTGGCAACCTAAAATTTTGGTGTTCTCGCTTAAATTTAAATTTTGCATTGAATCTGTTGATATGTCGATAAATTTGTTCCATCTTCTTCATTATAGGTGTTTTTTCTCCCCCACAAATGGAAAAGGTTTCAAAACATTGTACTAACTAGCATAAAATTACTTTGTGGAACTCGGGATAGCAAACAATAGTATATTCACAATCTAATAGATAAAGAAAAAAGTTTTAAATTCATTTATTATAATACAATAAAAGTTTAAAAAGTTTTTCACAACAAAGTTAAGTTATGCATAAATAAAATTTTTAATTTTAATGTATGAGATCATCTTTAGATAATTGTGCTTATACGAATTTCATGAGAACTTTAATCCGTTTTACATACACATTTATAGTTTTTCTTTCCATTTTTTTTAAAATTTTTATTGTGACTCGTGGAATCCCAAGGTTCTCTGGAACACAGTGTGAAGATCAATGCTCTAGATAAATGATTTAGAGAACGAAACTATTTAATTTTTTCTGAATAAATGATTTTCAAACGAAGAATAAGTGGATTTAAGGCAGTGAAAAATTTAATTTCACGTTTTTATCTGCTGTATTAAATGAACAAACAAAATGATACAATTTTACTTTCATGTGATAGAAAAGAGGTTGGCAACCTATTTCACACGCGGCACAATTCTCAGTGGCACTCTGCACTACTCAACAAATGCGTCAGTTTTCAAGAGGATGGAAGTTGATAAATTTGTTATGGATCTTATTTGAAATAGATCTCCAAAATTATGGACAATTATGAAATGTCGAAAAAATCGGAAAGATAACTCCAAACATAAATTTACAGATATTTTGTAAATTATTGAACGTTATTTCTGCAGAGATTTAATGCTTTCAAAAGAGAAAATTGTATGCATTTGCTCTCCGCTTTTGGTTCCATTTATCTAAGTAAAAATTCTTTCCTCATAAGAAAAATATTTCGAGTCCACATAGAAAATCAACAAAGAATTGTCTCAATTTTCTTTTTAGACAAATTCTTATCTATAAAATATAATTAAATATTTTTCAAACAAAATACGCAAATAATAGACTCATTACATTACTTTTTATTATAAATAGCAGTATCAATAATATCATGTGTATCTGAAAAATATTTAGCAATTTTTAAATAAAGAAAGTACAAACAAAAGAAAAATATTACAATTTTTCCCCCGACGTTTCTCAGTACAAATTCTGAAATATATCAACGTTGATAAAGCGTATAATAATAGACATGATATATTTTATGTTGCGTATACGTATAGATTAAAATACACTTTTTAAATCACATACAGTTATTGATTTTAGTATACAATAACCTAAATTTAACATTTATACCGTTGGATAAACATACGATTATTTCATTTTTACCCATATTTGGCAACAAAATAATAGTATTGTTTTATGTAGTGGATGGCATTTGATGTTAATACAGTTTTTTCTAATATTTATTCATTAATTAGCAATTAATTAATTAAATTAATTACCGGTTTTCGACACCAACTTAGATTCGTCTCCATTATTGTAACTGCTAAAACAATGACAAAAGTTGGCGTCGAAAACCAGTTTTTCAGCCAAACTAGCCGAACCGGGTGTGCATTGTTACAACAATTCAGACAAATCATGCTTTCTTTCAATTCCTACTATTAGTTCACTCTCTCCCTATACATATATCTATATATATCTTGTTAAAATTTTCAATCGTTAATAAAATACTTTCTATGCATTCATTCAAAGTAGAAATTAAGTTAAAATTTTTTTATATTACTTGTTTCCCTTGAAAATGAAATTAATCTAACAGGAAATTGCGCTCAAACTTATGGGACGAAAACCTGCAACACCAATTACGATGTACAAATAAATGCATTGAGACCTATTTGCAAAAACTCAGTGAAAGAGTTGAGAAACAAATATCTCACTAATCAAATAAATTTAAATCATATTATTTGATTCATTGCATTTTCATTATTGTGGAAGTCCCACAGCTCAACAACTATATTAGAGATCCAGCCTTTTGGGAATTTTAACAGTCCGTCCTAGTCTTGTCTTGTTTTGAACAACTGCGTAATCGATGGAGTTGTCGTCAGAACACTTAGGAATAGTATTCTTCATAGAGGCTATTTTTGTAGATAATGCATTTTTGTCAGTTGGAAAAGACGAATCATTAGAAGAGATCTCTAAAGGGAAGACGCGCTGAATTGGACGCAGAATTTCTCCGCGAGATGTTCTAAGTTTAATGAGTCGACACACACCGTCTTTCCCTGGCAGAATTTCTGTCACTTTCCCCAGTGGCCAGTCGATTCGATTGGCGTTGTCACTTTTTATGAGAACAATGTCCCCGGGAGTTATCATCGAAGTTCTAGTCTTTTCCGGCCTCCTTATCAAAGATCCAAGATATTCGGACCTGAACCTCTTTCGAATGTCCTTCTGTAAAGCTAACCTGTATTTGACACGATGGTTGAGACTTTTATGATCTGCCGCATCACAGTCTGGAACACCAGAGTTTTTGATATCCTGAAGAAACATCGCAGGGGTAAGTGGAACAAATTCTGAGTCACATTCGTCGATGTAAGTCAAAGGGCGTGAGTTGATTACAGATTCACAATCACAAATAACTGTTGTCAACTCCTCAAATGCCAAACTTGCTCTTCCAAGTATTCTTCTCAAAAGACTTTTAAGAATACCAATTAGTCTCTCCCACCATCCACCCCACCATGGTGAAGAAGGGGGATTAAATTTCCACTTAATTGGACGAAGAGCATTGTCACTACAAATGCGGCCCCAATCTAAACTTCTAAGCAAATTGGAAGCTCCGACAAAATTAGTGCCATTATCACAGTACATGGTTTCACATCGGCCTCTCCGAGCTATAAATCGCCGTAGAGCTAGCAAAAAGCTTTCGGTCGATAGCGATGAAACAAGCTCTAAGTGGACAGCTCTATATACGGCACATGTAAAAATGCATACCCAAGCCTTCTTTCCATCTTTTAAAAATAAAGGTCCCGCCAGGTCAATTCCACAAATCGCGAACACGTTTGCTTGTCGTATTCGATCTTCAGGCAAAGGAGCAGATTCAACATCACAGCATTTAGAAGAAAATCTTTTGCAAACGACACATTTTGAGATAACAGAACGCACTGTTTTTCTTCCTCTCAAAATCCAAAAATGTTCTCTCAAAATATTAAGCAAAATTTGAGTTCCAGCATGATTATTTTTGATATGGTGAGAAAATATTAGTCTTTCGACAACTTTATGATTGGACGGGAGAACAGCTGGTTCCCTAAAATCTTCTGTATCCTGACGGAAAATTATTTTCGTCTTGAGCCGTATTATTCCATCGGCATCCTTATACGCACTCAAAGTTTTTAGTTTTGCATCATGCTCGTTCACAAAAGATTCCGACTGGACCAATTTTATCACTTGTTTCTCTGCTGCCCTGTATTCTTCAGCATCCAAACTTCCCTTTTTCCTTAGCTGAACATCGCATCTGCAGCTCTTTACAAATCTCAAAATCCATCCCACTAACTTCACAATGCTTTCATATTTTGAAAAGCGCTGATAAAACCAGCCTGCAGATGAATCTTGATTTACAGACACCAAAGCTAATATTGAGCTTTTCCTTTTCTCTTTTAGTATCTCATCTTCATCAAACTCATATTCATTGCATGGCCCTTCGTCTTCAAATAAAGTAAGCCATTTTGGCCCCTCCCACCATCTAGTTTTCACTAAAATACTTGCTTTGCATCCTCGGGAGGGTAAATCAGCTGGATTTTCAAAGCCAGAAATATGACGCCAAGAAAAAACTTGGCTAATATTCCGTATTTCTTGGACTCTGTTATTCACGAAAATAGACCAATTTTCATCTTTAATGATCCAGGTAAGAACGGTAGTGGAATCACTCCAATAAAAACATCTAATATCCGTCCATCCAAGAGCATCCAACACAGATTTCGTTAATCTTGCTCCCACCAATGCAGCAAGAAGCTCTAATCTTGGAATTGTAGCAACTTTCAGAGGAGATATTCGTGATCTCGAGGCTAAAAAATGCACCTTTCCACATTCTCCCTCTTGTACAAGATACGTAACTGCGGCATATGCATCTCTACTTGCGTCACAAAAGGTATGAATGGAGAAGTTCTTCATATTTTCTGGATTAACGTTGATCCAGCGAGAAACGGTAACATTTTCCAATACTTTTAGTTCCCTAAACCATTGCAAAAATTCTTGTCGAAGGGATCCAGTGATTTCTTCGTCCCATTTCAACGATAATTTCCAGGTTTTTTGTAGCATAATTTTAGGACAAAGCATTACAGGAGATACAAATCCAAATGGATCAAACACTTTGTGAGTAACCGATAATATTGTGCGTTTAGTAATGTTGTCGACATTTACTTCTTTCAACCAGCCGATATTTAGCGAAAAACAGTCTTCAATTTTATTCCATTGAAGGCCTAACAGATCTGTTTTGAAGGATCTTCCATCCTCTGTTAGTGAAGATTCCCAATCCCGCAGAATGAAACCACCTTTTTTTAATAACTCATTAGAAACACTTATCACTCGCTGCAAATCTAATTCACTGTGGACGCTGGTTACAAGATTGTCCACATAAAAACTCTTCAAAAGACAACTAGTTACAAAAGGATCAACGTCAGTATTTTGTTCAAGATGATACTTCAATACAGCTCCTAGTAGAAAAGGACTGCTGCGAACGCCAAAAACTACTCTGGTATGCCGAAAAAACCTGTAGTCTTTGCAAGCCTTATTTGTCCACCATAGAAATCTCAAGAAGTCTCTGTCTTCTCTACAGAGGCTAATTTGCAAAAAGGCTTTCTTTATGTCTGCGATTACACCAATCTTCTTTTCTCGAAAACGCAGCAAAATATCAGGAATGAGCTCAATCAAGTTTGGACCACTATGTAAGGAGTCATTTAGTGACGGATGTCCTTTGAGTCGAGCAGATGCATCAAAAACCGGACGAATAGGAGTTGTCTTACTAACTTTGATAACAGGTCTGTGAGGTAGATAATTATCAGGCAAATCTTTCTCTTCAATTGGTACTTCTTCGATAATTCCTTCACGCAGCCATTCGGAAAATATGCCCTCATAACTATCGTACAAATTTTCCTGAAATAACTTCTTGGTTGTGGTGTCTAACCTTCTTTTAGTTTGCTCAAAATTATCAGGTAAAGGGACACAGTTATCTAACCAAGGCAAATGAACTTCATAGCGATTATCTTCATTGTACCTAACAGTTTGAAGAAAATTTTCAGTAGTCAAATCCACTTGCTCTTTTTTAGACAGCTTTTCAATAGGATCCTTGATTCCAATAGAATCCAGTTTCCAGAAGTCCGAAATGTCAAACTCTTTAGCGAAAAGTGATGTCACTAACATGGCATTGCTTGTAGTAACTTTACTATCAGGAACTTTCCCTAACAGAGTCCATCCAAGCAAAGTTTCAATGGCTACTAATCCGCATGGTAAGACCCTACGCTGACCGATTAAAATCTTTCCAAAAATATCAGCTCCTATAAGCACTTGTACAGGTTGTGGCTTTTCTCCCACATCACTTAATGTTATATCCCTTTCTTGAAGCTCTTTTAACCAAGGCCCGGAGTTCACAGGTGATACATCATTACAAATAGCTACCTGATCCAAAGCTTCAAAGTTGCATGCAAAATTGTTCTTAATATTTTTCAACCTAATTCTGTAACATGTATGTACAAATTCTTTAGATTTAATCCCACCAAACAGGGAATGTACCAGAGTTTCTTTCTTTACAGGAACGTATCCCATTTCTTCGGCAAGACTCTTTACAATATAAGACTTTTGCGAGCCGGTGTCCAGAACAATTCGCACGATTTTTTCTTTTTTATCTGATATGAGCTTGCACTTTAGAGTCTGTAAAAATACTTTAGGACCCACACTCAGGTTGGACATGTTGACCTCGTTGAAAACTTCAGCTTCTTCCGTCTTCTTGAAATCATTTTTTCTTGACTCGTTTGTTTCGCACATCAAGGGAACATGTTTCTTCCCGCAAATTACACATCTCAAAAATGGACGACATTTTCGGACGGGGTGACCGGGAGCCAGACAGGCAAAACAACAATTTTTTTCCCTCAAAACCCTTCGTTTTTCATCTAAACTCATTTTTTGTGCAGAAAAACAGTCTGCACTGGGATGAGTTTTCTCGCAAAACGCACATGACTTTTTGGTTTTATGAGTATGTAGATTGGTAAAAAGACCGGAGGTGGTGGGTGTTTTATTTTGTTTTACTCTTGGTTCAAATTTCTTATTTCTAAACCCAATATTGTCTTTATTTTTGTTTAAACCGAAACCTTGCATCGCCAAACAAATCCTTTCTTCTGATTCTACTTCAGATTTTAAGAATTTTAGTAAGCTACTAAGCCTTTCTTGTGGTTCGCCACTATGATGGAAATCAGGACCTCTTTGTCTTTGCCATGCTCTTAGTATATCTTCCGGTAAGCATGACTCAACCAAAGGATGAAGTAGAGCAGCACTTTTATCCGTTGTTACGCCAAGTGTCTCTAATGCCCTAATCCGAGACTCCAAATGGTCATACAGCGTACATAAATTAACAGTCGAACTTTGCGAAGCGTTTTGTAAAACCAATTTTAAAAGCTCGCGGACTTAGAATTCTATAAGTAAATCAGTTCGACCAAAACGCGATTTTAAAGATTCAACAGCTTTGGCGTAGTTGGCGCCGGTGGGTGGAAAACTTTCCACTACCTCCCGAGCGCGTGAGCCGCTAACGGTTGCTTGCACTAAATACTGAAATTTATTTTCTGGTGCTATATCAACATCATTATGAACATTTTCGAACTGGCTCCAAAAAGGTAACCAGTCCTTTAAATCTCCCGAAAAATGGCGTAATTCTAACTTAGGTAAGTGAAATTTCTTTTTTACACTACCTGACTCTGGCGTTTGATCATCTAGAGTATGTAAAACTGTCCGGGAGTTTAATCTCGCCACATCCAACTCATGTTGTCTTTGTCGTTCTCTTTCTTCTTCTTGGCGCTTTCTCTCTTCTTCTTGGCTCTTTCTCTCTTCTTCTTGGCGCTTTATCTGCCTTTCAGAAACAGTTGTAGCTAGTACGGTTGAAACAAAGTCCGGATCATTTTTATATTCTTTACTGTTTAAAATTACATCTTTCAGTGTAGATATGGTAACCTTCAACGGTAAGTCCTCATTGATCTCTTGACACAAATAAATTAGGTCTTCTTTCTTGAAGCCTTTAACAGATGTAAACATATTGACACTTAATAGTCCTGTCACCGGACGCCAGATATCGTAAAAATAAAAAATAAAAAGTTTCTTGTATTGAAAATTAATACTCCGAACTATTAATACTGCCAAATCTAATTTATTTCACAAATTAACATGCCAACTAGAGTCCAAGACTCACCTAGTTATAAATAATTTTTTCATGGAATACTGTTAATTAAACAAAAACAGAGCGAGCCCTTCCTTGTTGCCACAGCGTACAAAATAATATACTTTTGCAATATCGTTCAGTTCACGGTGACAAAAAATTAAACAATGATAAATAAATTCACGTGAACAAAATAATAAATTTAAATAATTGTTTTGCTTTTAACATAATAAACTGAAATTTATAAAATGGATCTCACAATTATTATATTATCTATGTTTGTATACATATAAAAATAATGAAAACAATAATAATTCGTTCTGTTTTAAATTCTTACTCCAATAAATGCTTGTAATGAATCCAAATCTATCATCTATATATATAAAAATGTTATGTTGGTTTGTGTACGCTTCCATAACTCAAAAAGTTCTGCATGGATTTATCTGAAATTTTGACACAACGTTGCATTTGACTCCGGTCAGGTTCTTACGTATTTTTTATTTCGAAATGCACTCTAAATTTTTTTAATTTAATTTTTAAGTGATTTTTTTGTTATGACGTCATACGATGTCACGATTCGCTCTGAATGCTGAAATTTAAGCTTTACACATAGTTTTTTCCGGATTATTACATATTTTTACTATAGTTAAGTTTATTGGTTGTCATATTTATCATTTTTTTTTGTTCTTTGATACGTAATTGGGATTAATTTTGTATATTTTTAACTGTTTAAGACTGTTTTTTTTAAATTTAAATTAATGTAATTTTTTTTATCAGTTTTGGGTTATTTTTAATTTCTCTATGTTTATTACTATTTTATAAACTGCATAAACCTATTTATGTATTTTTGCATTTAATTTATTATTTAAATTATTTCCTTTTTATTTTTGTGATTTTGCATTTAATTAATTTTTGCTTATGATTGTTTCTTACATATTTTTGGGATTTTTATCTGATTTTTGTTTATGATTATTTCTTATATATTTTGTGATTTGCAATGTGTTTCATTATCTGATTGAATCTTTAAATAATTTGAAATCACCCAGTTTTTCCTCATGTTTTGAAACTCAAATTAATTTTAAGTTCTCTGACCTCCATTTCTGTAATTAAACTAGACTATCCATTAAGATAATTATGCTAAATATAAGATTCACAATTGGCTGGATGGACCAGCTCTCTTTTTTCCATGAAACCAGACTGAGCCACAGCAACGCGTGGCAGGGTACAGCTAGTAGAGATATATATTTTACTAGCTGTTACCCGCCCGCTTCGCTGGGTATTTCATGATGTTTTATAAATTTTTACTGCTTATATATATGTATAAATTATTGATATCTAAATCCTAGCATTAAGAATTCGATTGAATTGAAAAATATACTTATACCTGTAACTGTCACCTGTTGATAAAAAAAAAGGGCAAAACTCATCTAATTTGTATTTTCTAAAAATCTCTAAAATTGAAGCATAGAATGATGTTTGCTCTTTCGTAACTCAAAAACCAAGTGGATTCCCGCAAAACCAATTTTCGGTGGATCTCTACTCCGTAAATTGAACATGCAAGCCAAATTTCAAGTCTAAATCTAACAGAAAAAAAGCAAAAGTTTTACTATAAATATCCCCGTAATCCCGTTGAGAGCCGTTTTCCAAAATTACCGCTCTTAGCGGATTTCAATTCAACAAAAGAAAAATGCAAACCAAATTTCATTATTATAGTCCTTGTAGCTCGAAAAAAGTAATTTTTTTTGTCAATACGTCCCAGTAACCCCCTACAACCCCCCAGAACTCTTGATTTGCTTAAAATTTATTCTTAGTGGATCCCTATTCAACAAAAGAAACATGCTTAACAAATTTCAAGTATATGGGTCTAACAATTAAAAACAGAAATTTTTTTTTGTAACTCCTCTTGACCCCTCGCAAACATCTTTGGGGGTCAATTTTCATTTTACTCTTTGTTAGAGGAACTCTATTTCATGAAAGGAACATGCCTACCAATTTTCAAGCAGGATGATCAAGTAGTTTAAAAATGGAAATATTTATCGATTACGCCTCTTAATCTCCCGAAATTAAACTTGGTAGTTGATATTCGAGAAACCCATTTTGTAGCGGTTATCTACTTTACGAAAGGAATCTACCTATCAGATTTCAAGACTGTACGTCTAACAGTTTAAAAATGGGGGTAATTGTCTATAACGCCACTTGAGCCCCCGCAACGCCACTTCTGGGTCTGTTTTCACAAAACCCATTTTGTAGGAGAATTGCACTCTATGAAAGGAATCTGCTTAGCAAAATTTGAAGACGGTGCGTCCAATTAATTAAAAATGCAAAAAAATTATCAATAACTCCCCTTGAACCCCCGCAACACCACCTAGGGGTCGATTTTCACAAAACACATTTTGCAGTGTATTTTTATCCTATGAGAGGAATCTGCTAACCAAATTTCAAGACTGTGAGTCTAATAGTTTAAAAAAAGAAATAATTATTTATATCTGCCCTTAACCCCCCGCAACACCCCTTGGGGGTCAATTTTCTCCAAACCCGTTTTGTAGCGGATATTTACTCCATGAAAGAAACATTCCTACCAATTTTCAAGCAGGTAGGTCAAATAGTTTAAAAACGAAAATATTTATCTCTTACGCCACTTATTCCCCTGCAACGCCACTTAGAGGTCTGTTTTTACAAAACCTTCTTATAGCTGATCTCTACTCTATAAATGAAATCTCTTTATCAAATATAAAGACTGTGCGTCTAATAGTTTAAAAATGGAAATAATTATCTATAACGCCCCTTAAGTCCCCTCAACGCCACTTGGGGGCAATTTTCACGAAACCCATTTTTAGCGTATCTCTACCCTATGAGAGGAATCTGCTTACTAAGTTTCAAGACTGTACGTCTAATAACTTAAAAATAGGAATTTATAACGCCCCTTAAACCCCCCGCAACACCCCTTGGGGGTCAATTTTCCCAAAACCCATTTTGTAGCGGATATTTACTCCAGGAAAGAAACTTACCTACCAATTTTCAAGCAGGTAGGTGAAGTAGTTTAAAAACGGATATATTTATCTATTACGCCCCTTAATCCCCGCAACGCCACTTAGAAGTCTGTTTTCACAAAACCCGTTTTGTAACTGATCATTATTCTATGAAAGGAATCTATATATATATATATATATATATATCAAATTTAAAGACAGTGCGTCAAATAGTTTAAAAAATGGAAATAATTATCTATAACGCCCCCTAAGCCCCTGCAACGCTATTTGGGGGTCGATTTTCAGCAAACTCATTTTGTAGCGGATCTCTACTATCTGAAAGGAATCCGCTTACCCAATTTCAAGATTGTACATCAAGTAGTTTAAATATGGAAACAATTATTATTAAAGCCCTTAACCCCCCGTAACGCCCCTTGTGTTTCGAATTTCGGAAAATCCTTTCTTAGCTGATGTCTACTCTATCAAAGGAACATGTCTACTAAATTTCAAGTCTGTAGGTTGAATAGTTCCAGAGATTTCGTGATTAGTCAGTCAGTCAGTCAGTGAGTGACACTATTGTCTTTTTTTATTGGGACATGGAACGCAACGCGTTCCTCCGTCCCATAACGGAAGTGTGAATGTTGCTTGGAAGTGGGAGGTACTTGCTGGAGTGGTGAGGCCTCCTGATTGGTGATGATGGAGGTGTTCCCTTATTGGTTGTTGAGATTGTCTTGGCGGGAAATCCTAGGATTTTCTTGAGGCAAGATGTGGAGTGGAGAAGGATTCCTGTGATTGGCGGTTGGCATTGGGTGAAACAACTCTCTATTGGTTGAACTGGGGTTGGGGTAATTGAGAAAAATTTTTGGGTGGCTAGCCTGGTGGGTACCCCGGAGGGAGCAGCAATAGGTTAGAAAGAAATAAATTATATAAATAAATAAAATTGGAAAATAGAATTTTGAGATCCATTTGCCATCGGCAAATGGAGGGCACCTTGATTAAGGTGGATTATAGGAGTCTAGGAGAATTCTCCTAGGTCTTTTATGATCATCAGAAGGGGTGTAGTTCTCGAGATTAATGATGTTTAAGTTATTGAGTCATCAGTCAGTGAGTTTAAGTCAGTGAGTGAGTCGCTTTTCTCCTTTATATATATAGATATGTGGCCCGCGGAATTGTAATGTTTTCCCGAAGTGTCCCGCAAGGTCATTTGGGTTGGCCACCCCTGTTCTAAGCAAACCCCATCAGAAGACTTTTCAAGTATCACCAAAAGTGGGTACCCCCTTCCCCCCTCACACTCTGCAGTTTCATCTGCTCTTTGCTGTTTTATTACCCAGAGCAATAAAAGTTTCTACCTCCCTCCCCCTTTTTTTGTACCTTTCTCTTCTTTCCTGGAGACTTCGCACCAATGTTTGTCGTGAACTAATGAAAACACCGTTTACATACTTAGAAAATTATTTTTTTTAAAGTAGGTGTTTTTAAAAGTTTATTCACTGGATTATCATTTTGTGAATACTTTATTTTCGAAAAAATAAACTAGACCGAATCAATATTTTAACTACAGCGCTAAAAAAATTTTCTAAAAATTTTACTACTTAAAAATTTTATTACATATTTTACTAAAATGGATATATTCCGAATTAACTTTAATTCTGACTTTGATATGTGTAAAATGTATTGCGCAAAGAAACCGCAGCATCTATTATATTAAAAATTTAGTCAGACTTGACCAGGGAATTGAAAATGTTCAATGATAGAAAATACCAGTCAGTGTTGGTTTATCCATTGGGCACTTGGGGCGGGCGCCCTGGGCCGGGAAGGGCCCGGATAGGCTGGACTTAAACAGGTTTTCTAATTATAAATTTCGCTTCTCCAGAGTCAAGAGTACATGTGGATCTTCTGCTCCCAGGTATCCAAATGAGCCTAAACAGGCACTGCAGACAGTAATATTGAATAGAAAAAAAAGTATATTTAAAGATACAGCGACTTTAAAATCGCGATATTGCCATATTTATTCGAATCTAAGACGCACCTTTTTATTCCGATGTTAATGCTACTAAAAATTGGTTGCAAGATGGAAAAGAATCGAAGACGGAAAAATTCATCGGATAGAAAAATTGAACAAGATATTATCGAATAGAAAAGATATAGATTTCGTTTATTTTTAAAAGTTTTTAATACTGGTAAAAAATAAAATAATTGTTCATTTCTTATTAATTCACCTTTTTTTATTTCGTAAAATGAGTGAGTGAACATTAACGTCGCACTGAGGGCTTTTGACGACGGACTTCGTAATTTTGAACCATGGTCAAGTGACGAGGACGACACCTGAGCTAGTATCCCCTCTCCTAACTACCACATCACACCAACGGGAGAGCATTTAAGCTCTCGACAGATTTACAAATAGAACAACAAACAGAGTACAAATAGAATTTTAAATTTTAATGATGAAATGAGCTTTTTATAAAAGATACTTGTAGTTATACAAACTTCAATCCATTTTACATATACATTTATAATCTCCTTTTCGATTGTTTATTGTGACGGGTAACCTTGAGAGCCCCAGGGTTCCGTGGAACACAGTTTGAAGGCCACTGGACTATATAAATGCTGAGGAGAACTGTTGTATCTGGTAACAATCACGTTCGGAGCAGTCGCTCCCCCCACCCACTACCGCTCTTTCAGAAAGCGAAAACTCGCTCATGGAAGAATCCGATTTTTCCGACGATAGCTCGGAGAAACAGGTCATACTGAAGGACGCCACTTCCACCGCTGTTTCTGGCGTGTCGGACGATCCTCCTAACTCAGATGAGGGTGATTTTATACTTGTCACCAACAAGAAACGCATTGCCTCTATCGTCATAGACGCAGGCAAAAATGCAACCGAGCTTCTCGGACAGCTAGGGAAACTCATAGGTACCTCACTCGAGGGGCGCTTTGAAAACGGGAAACTCCGTATTTTCCCAAAAACAATTGTTGAGCACAGGCAGCTCCAAAATTTTATTGCGGAACATAAGTTGAGGTCGCACACTTTCGAGATGGACCACAACAAGCAACTCAAATGCGTGATCAGAGGGTTACCCACCGATTTTGATCATAAAGAACTAATTCAGGAACTCCGTGGCTTAGGGCTTGATCCCAGCCACGTCACCTTGTTGAAAAACAAGAAAACACAAACCAACATGCCACTTTTTATGGTAACCCTCCCTAAGTGCCCTGTTAACACAGACATATTCAATATAACTCATATAGGCTCGTTCAGGGTTAAACCTGAGCCTAAAAACCCATCTAATATGCCTCCTCAGTGCTATAGATGCCAGGAGTTCTATCACCACTCTAGGTTTTGCAATAGAGCACCTAGATGTGTTAAATGTTCAGGGGGTCATCTCACCTCTGAATGCAAAAAATCTTTAAAAACCCCAGCTAAATGTGCAAATTGCAGTGGTCCTCACCCTGCAAATTACTCAGGATGCCCCAATAACCCAATTAACAACACAAACAACAAAAACCACAAGTCCGACAGGTGAAGACCGGCGCACGCGCCCAGAACACCACACCACCACAACAACTGTACTCAGGTGCAGTTAAAAAGAACACTCAACACGAATCAATCGACTCAGCAAGTTTATTGGCTCAAATGGCCCAGATGATGACGCAGTGGGGACAAATGCTGTCCATACTGCAATCTAAAATTTAAATTATTAAAATTATTACACTCTCAAGTCTTTTTCTTTTTGTAGTCTATTTACTTGTGCATTTAATTTCTACATATCTCATATTTATTTAAGTATTTTTACATTACAACACCAACTGCTCTTTTGCGTCTGTACGGACTCTGTAGTGATCTCGCTACCCGCCCGCTCATGTTGATTGTCTCCTTTTGTTGTTTGGCGATCGTTTTCCTTCCTTGCGCTTCCTCCAGATTTTTCCCTGGTTCGTCTGCCTAGTGCGGACACCTGGGTGTCAGTTCCTCCGCCCCCCACGCCGGGGGCTTCGTGATTTACTACTTCTTTCATGGTTTTTCTATTCCCCTTAAACTGGGTAAAAGCGCTTCGCGCTGTAAACCCGACAAGCATTTAATTTCGTTCGTATCTGGTTTGGAATATATGGGTGTCCATAGTGCCAGCCTAGAGGTAACTAGGCTTATACTTCAGTTCTGAAGTGATCCTAAGAGAGGGAGAAAGATTGTAAGTTAAAAAAGAGAGGTTCACTGAGCTAAAAATAGCTCAGCGGTCAGGGGTTGGAGGGGGAGGGGGGAGAGGGTTCGTTTCGTTCGAAACGAAGAAACAGATTTTCGCCTTTTCGATCTTCACGTTGTGGGGCTGGAATTCTTAGAAAACGGGGTGGATAGTAGAAGCTTGATGAGGCAATCGATACATATTGTTTGACAGGTGCGTGAAGTTGACTTGGGAGCTTATCGTCGGGTTGTCGTGATTTTGGATGGAGGAATGAAAGTTGGAAGATAGATTGGCTATGAGGGTATGAATCGGTTCGACGCTAAGTTCTTCATGTAGTACTGATCTGGGGATGTATCTCGGTGCTCGGGCTATTATTCTGAGTGATTTATTTTGAAGTCTCTGGAGGTCGTCAAGATGTTTGTTAGCTGCTGATCCCCATATGGGACAGGCGTAGGATAGGATGGGGCGTAAGTAAGTTTTGTAGATGAAGATTCTATTTTTTAATGAGAGTTTCGATTTTTTACCGATGAGTTCTATGAGCGAGAAGTGTTTAGTCCAGTATTTTTTTTTTGGTTTCAGTGAAGTGAGGGCGGTAGGTGAGCTTGTCGTTAAGGATGAGACCGAGATATTTTGTTTCGAAAGTCCAGGCTATTGATTCGTCGAAGAGCTTCAGGGTGGGGGGCATGATCAGGCTTCTTTTTTTCCGGAAGACTATTGCGTTTGATTTTTCAGTGTTGACGGCTATTCTCCATTTCGTCAGCCAGGATTCTAGGAGGGACAGGTAATTTTGAAGGGTGCGAGCTGCTTGATCGGCAGCTAGACTGGTCGATAAAATGGCAGCATCGTCGGCGAAAAGGCAGACGGTGACAAGTTGGGATGTGGGGAAATCACTAGTATAGATGTTATAGAGGATTGGCGAAATGATGGATCCTTGGGGCGTTCCTGCGGTGGTGTGGCGGTCACTGGCGGTCTGTGCTATTGATTTTGACATCAAAAGTTCTATTGTAGAGGTAGCTGTGAATAATTTTAATTAAGTAGGTTGGAAATTTGAGGAGAATTAATTTATAGATAAGGCCGTCATGCCAGATGCGGTCGAAAGCTTTTTTTACATCCAGGAAGACTCCGATGGTGAAAGATTTTGTATTATATCCCTGGATGATTTTATTGGTGACTCTGAGCAGCTGATGTTGAGTGGAAGTGTGGAGTCGGAAGCCGTGTTGTTCGTCCGGAATGATATGGTTGCTATCACAGTGATCATTGATGCGGGTGAGTAGAATTTTTTCGAATACTTTGGCTAGTGAACTTATGAGGCTTATTGGACGGTAATTTTCTTTAAATTTCGTTTCTTTTCCTTTTTTAGGTATGACCGTTACTTGAGCGTGTTTCCAATCGGTAGGGAAGTAGTTAAACTGGAGGCTTCTATTGAATATTTTAGTGATGAAGGTTATTGCATTTAATGGAAGTGACTTGAGGGCTATGTTTTTGATGCCGTCTTTACCAGGTGCTTTCTTGTTGGGAGACTTGAGAATTATATCCATTACCTCTTGAGGCGAGGTCAATGGTGCGGTGTGGTGTCTGGAGTTATGATGCATAAAATCGTCTACTTTTTCTTCAACACGCTCAATGAAGTCGTCATCATATGGTTCCGGATTTTCTTGGAAGGAGCTCTCCAGATAATCGGCAAACAAATTAACTTTGTTCTTAGTACTATAGTGTAGGCCCATGGGGCCAACGATAGGAGGGATATGGAGGGTACTATTTTGATTAGAATGATGTTTAACTATTTTATAAAGAGAATCGTCATCAGGGGAGGCTTCTGATAGCTTCTTGTCCCATTGGGCTCTGTGAAAATTTTTAAGTTCGTTTTTGATTTCTTTTTGAAGTTTATTGAGTTGGGTCTTGTAGGGGGGGGGGTATTTAGTATCTTGCCAGTCTTTACGAAGTCTATTTTTAATTTTAATTTTATCCCTGATGACAGAGGGGATACAACTAATGGGTTTGTTAATGGTTTTAAAGGTACTACTATTGTTAAAAGCATTTTTAAAGGTGGAATTAAAATTTTGAATAGCGTTATCAATATCATCAGTATTTGAAATTTTGGGGTTGCCTGGGAGGGTGTTAGTTAAGATGGTTTGAAATTTACTCCAGTTAGGGAAGGCATAAGTACTAAGGGCAGGTGAGGTAAAATTATCCAAGCTCACCTCAAAGAGAACGGGATTGTGATCACTAGAGAGCTCGGGAATGGATGAGACTTCCGTAATGGTCATACCTTTACTGATGGCCATATCGATCACCGTGTTGTTCAGGCTTTTGTGGAAGTGGGTCGGCTCCAGCGGGGCGCTGAGAGGGAAACCGGTGCTGTCACAGAATCTTCTGATGACGTGGCCTGCCACGTTTTGTTGGGTGTTAGGGCTCCAGGAAACATGCTTGGCGTTCAGGTCGCCGGCGACGAGGACGTAATTCTGGTTCCTGAAGAGTTGATGAAGATCCTGCGGGAGTAAGGGTTTCCTCGGTGGTCGATAGGCTGAGATCACTGTGATAGTATTATTGTTGGGTCTTTCAATTTTGATGGCTGAGGTTTCGAAGCTCGGGTTATTTATTTTAATTTCATGATGCGGGATTGATCTTTTTATCATGATTGCGGTCCCTCCACCGCGGAAGGTGCGATCAGATCTGTAGAGGTTGTAGTTTGGAAAGGAGAGATGATGACAGGGTTGAAGGTGGGTCTCTTGTAAATTAATGATGTCGGGGTCATATTCCGAGATAAATTCTCGGAATTCTTCTACTCGCGTCCTGATACCGTTGGCGTTCCAGGACACCAACGTGAGGTTTTGGATATTGCTGCGGCGGGGATTAAAAATTAATTTCCTCCGCTAACAAATTTCTAATCGCCCTGAGGCGTCCGACTTTTGAGGGGATTGTAGTGGCTATTGTAATAAACTGTTCAAGGAGCTCAAAGGTGTCTTGAACGGCTGGGTTTTTGAGTTGTTCAAAAAGATCAGATGGGGAATTTTCACTTGTGACAGGTTTGGGTTGAGGGGGCGGTGCGGTGGAGGGTCCGGGTTGGGAGGTTGAGGTTGGCTGTTGGCGCTGTGTGGCAGATTGGGTGCGTTGCTCCCAAAAGTTAACTTTTGGTGGCTCCGGGTTGGTGAGGGCGGCTCGTTGTTGCCTCTTCTTTTCTTTCTCGGCATCTAATCTGGGTTTGGGGTTTTTCGGGCAGCCAAGGAAATTTGCGGGGTGCTCCCCTCCGCACAGACAGCATTTGGGCTTATCGCCGAAGAGTTTCTCGCACTCCTTGGCAAGATGATTGCCTGCTCACTTGACGCACCTGGGTGTGCGCGTGCAAAATTTACTGGAGTGGAAAAACCCCTGGCATCTGAAGCACTGGGGTGGGCCGTATTTCTTCCGTAGGATTTCCACTGTGACCTTCACGTAATTAATTACTGTCACGGATCTAAAGATGGATTTGTGGAAATCCGACCTGATCATGGAGACCATAAACAGAGGCATAGGTGCTCCTGTTTTTCGGTTGGTCATGTTGTGACAGTCGTCCACACGGAACCCTTGTTTGTCCAAGTCGCTAATTATTTCCATGGGTGGCATATCTATGGGGAGGCCTCGGATGACTGCACGCAGTTTTTTGTCCTCGGGCAGCATGTAGGTATATCCCTCTAGGTTGTTCTCGTCGATGTAGCGTCTGATTTGGGAGTAGGCATATGGGGTCTGTGGAAAGACACGAAATTTAGTTCCTATTAGTTTAGCTTCAAGTTTAAGTTTTGTTAATTGCTGTAGATGCTTGAGAAGGGCCGCTTGATTGGAGACATTGTCTATGGTTATTGGAGGGACGTGAAATTTTTTCTGAGGTGCGGTGGGTCCGGGATGCACAGCGTCGGTGGAGGTTCCTTCTATTGGATCGGTGATATCCATGTTATTGCTGACTGTAAGTTCAGCGAATTTATTTTGGGTGGGGATTATGTCGTCGGTCTTGGCCTTTTTGGAGTCGGAGTTGTCCTCGTCGGAATTTTTCCTTCCCTTCTTTTTAGAGATAATGACCTGGAAGGGTGCCTCTAGGGGTTTGGTGAGAACTCCCCACGCATCAATTTGGTTTTGAAGGATCTTTTGCTGTTCCGCGATCTCCAGTTTGCGGGTGTGTGTAAATTTAAATTTAGCCTCGTCGAGGACGTCACCTAGCTGGCGTAGGTTGGAGGATTGGACTTCTTGGAGGCTGAAGGGGAATTCCCTCAACTTAGCTTCCATTTCTTCAGTACCTCTGATGACTGAGGCTACTTCCTCGGATGTCCTGCTGCTGTTTAGAGTAGCTACAAGGCTATTCATGGTGGTCTCGAAAATTTTGTGGAATTCCACATTCTCAGGGGTGGGAGTAGATTGCTCGGTGTGAATATCCATGGTCTGGTTGGGTAGTCCAATTTCGGTCCGGGTCGACAGGGTAGAGGTCAAGGTGATGATGATGAGTGGTTGGTTAAATTAGTGGCTAAGCCAATAATTTAGAATAATGAAAAAGATGATTCCAATGGGAAAGGCAGTATGCGAATAAAAACACGAATAATGAAACCATAAGTCACAAGCAGTATCAAAAGACAGATGCTTGGGGTGGCATGGCTTCGAATGAGAGTCGGCGTTTTTTTTCAATCTGGTAACATTCCCTCGCCCCCGTTTCATATATCTGGAAACGTTCTCTCACCCTCCGGTTCATTGAACTCTGAATCCACGCATGCGGGTGAGAACTATGCCACTTTTTTTATGTCAGTTGTAGTAGGAAAAAAGTGATGTAACAGAAATGTTATGTAGTTTTTAGTCTCTAGTATATGTAATCTAACTGTTATTAATTAATGTTCTTTTTATTCGTGTAGTGTAGTGTAGTTGCAGTGATATGTCCTATTAAATAATAATTTAAAAAGTACAGGCTACCTACTCCTTTGGATCTATTTTCATTTGAAGACTTTGTTTACCATCGTTTTAAATCCCTGGACCGACCTGAACCGACGCTCTATGCATAAGGATAAGAGATAAGTAAAATTTTCCTTATTCCTTATTGTAAGAATAATAGAGCGTTTATTTTGATATAGCAAAAGGCAATATTTGATTGATTTTTTGCGACAAGAACGAAACAGGAGAAAAGGTAGATATACAGTAGTGAAAAATTAAGTTTCAAGTTTCAATCTGTTGTATTAAAAAAAGAACTAACAGTATGAAGCAATTTTACTCTTAACGAATAAATATAGTACCATAGAAAATTATATGGTTTATTTTCCAGAATTAAGCTGGCATATAATTTACAAATAAATTTTCATAATTTGCTATGAATTCCATGTAAAAATAAATTCCATGTAATTGGTGAGTATGGTGTCTTTTGGAGAGAATTTTGTTTTTATTCTTTTATCCCCTTCTCTCACACATACACACAAAAATAAATAATATTCCTAACATGTTTCAAAAATTTCCAATCTTATTAGTTTTGGAAGATGCATAACAATCATCAATCAAAAAAAGTATCAAAATAGTAAAAAAACGTTGGTTTCTTTTTTCACTGATATACAAAACATTTCTTGTCGAATAATTCTTATTTATTCACCGATTCTACAAAGTAGAAAGTAAACTTCTTAGATATGTATTTTATCTGCTCCTTTTTCTAAAAAAATAATAAGTATGAAAGGACTATTGTTTCAAATACAGAATCGAAAATTTTATCATCATGTAAGATCATCAAATGTTCTTACATGTTCTAATAATATGCACTTATATATAATTTATAAAAAGCAATAAAATATTCGTGTGTTAAAACGAAGTAGTAATCCTAAAGGGAAAGTTTATCAATTGTAATTAAATTATTATAATTTCAATTATAATTCATAAGATTACGCTGGATTCCATTTGGATTTGCTTTTTCAGTATTGAGGTGGGGGGGGGGGGGGGGGAGTGATCTCTCTTTTTTAAATAATAAATTTTCTTAATTTGTTTCAATGATTGTTAAAAATAACATCTACTGTCTCTTCATACCATTTCCTTCTTCGGTGGTGTGGGGTAAAGAGGACGTGGTTAGAGCGGACACATAATATTTCGTGGCTTAGAGCCATCACCACCTAGAGATCGGACACATCCCCCTCTTAGAACAGATAAAGGGTGCAAACAAATAAGTAAATAAATGCTTTTAAAAATCACAAATGTAATTTAAAACGGTATTTTAAATGGTAAATATCTTTCACGTGTGCTCTAACGTTTTTTTTTTCTTCTTTTTTTTTTACGGGAGTTTTCTGTTTTTTCACGATTATCGAATTACAAGAATAAATAAATTTTTTATTTCTATTAAATTGTTAAGATATTATAGTGCGAATGTGTTTTAAAGATAGCGAAGTGTAATAAAAATAAGAACTTTCAGAGAAATATTTAAAAATTAATAGTAAATAACAGTATAATGAAGGGTCGAAACTGTGTACAACAGATGATATGTGACTGATTAGGGAAACAACACAATAGGTACAAGAATATCCACTCTTCCAACCCAACTTCCCAGAGCAGACAGTGTTTCCACTGTCGGCTCTGACCACATAACCTTTCCTTCATATTGAGGGGAATGTCCAATTTGGGGTCAACGGCTATCTTTGATCAGCAAACCCCTCTCTTTTCAACTAGACATATATTGCCTTTCTGCATTGTTCAAAAACTTGAATACTGCCTATCATAGGATGTTTACGAGCTCTATTACTTTTATTTTTCAAAGGCATTTTTAGAAATATTAAAAAAAAAAGAAGCCGAGTTGAAATAAGTCCTATGAGAAGTAAAGGTTCCTATTCTAAATTTCAAAAGTGACTGAAAAGAGCAACGTATTTTTCTTCCGTCGGAATGATTATTCAACGCCATCCAATTAGAAGACCTCAAAATCACCGAAATTTGGGACTCCACCCCCTCACACATCCCCAATACTGCTTTTTCCTCTTTTCTGTTTTAGTACCCACAGCAATAAAAGTTTCCTATTTCTCCCCCTTTTTTTTGTACCGTTCTCTTCTTTCCTAAAGACTTCAGACCAACAAGTGTTTTCTGGTCCCATCTGAAGTGAAATTCCCATGAAATATTGACATCATGACATGACGAGATGCCTTTGGAAGGACGCTAAATGGTTTTGAGAATAACAAAATTGCAATTAAAAACAAAGTAGTTTATCACATAGTGATTAAACTGAGTAGCAGATTGTTATAAGACAATCATTTATAGTAAAATAGCTTTGTAATAATTAGATTGACATAAGTTTTCTAGTGGATAGATTCAACATTCCGCCTGTCTCCCCCCCTCAAAAAAAAAAGGTGTTAATAGCTGTTATGAGTTTTTCTGAGCAAATAATTAATGGAAAAGTTGAGAAAAGTAAAACTTCTTAACAATAGAAAAAGCAAAAATTATTAATTATTACAGTTATATTTTCCCTTCGTTAATAAAATAAATCATTCATTTTAAAAGTCTTCTTAAATTTATGTATAATTGCGTTTAAAAAAATGAAAACATCTTTTAAATAGTTAGAAAATTAAGTTTTAATTTTTTCATAAATTAATGTTCTTAGAAGTTTATTCAGCAAGTTATCTAATTTAAAAATAAATATCTTAACTATAGTCCTAAAAGAAAAACACCTATAAGCAGCCAATATCTATTCATAAGGTAATGCCCCACATATTTCTTTTTTTTATAAATAAATATATCATAAAATTTTTAAGTAGTAAATTTTTTTATAAAACTTAACTAAAATGGATATATATTTTGAATTAACTTTACATTTTAAACAGATCAAATTTAGAATTATTCAGCAAAGAAATCACTCAGCGACTATTATATTAAAATTTTTGTCAAGAACATCAAGTTGTTGAAAATATTCAATGATAGAAAATGCCAGAGAGTAATTTTTAATAGAAAAAAAACTTAAATCACGATATTGCCATATTTATTCGAATCTAAGCCGCACTCCCCCCCATCCTCCCCCCTCGATACTTATGCTACTAAAAATCGGGTTGATCTAAAAATTGAACAAGATACTATCGGATAGAAAAAAATCACAGGTTCTCGTTTATTTTTAAAAAGTTTTTATAATACTGGTAAAATAAATTATTTTCATTTATTATTAATTCACCTTTATCAATTTTTTATTTCGTAAAATGAGTGAGTGAATATTAATGTCGCACTGATTAGTTACTCAGGGGCTTTTGGCGACGGATTTCGTAATTTTGAACCATGGTCAAATGACGAGGACAACACCTGAGATGGCATCCCGTCTCCTACCACACCAACAGGGGGACGTTTGAGCTCTCGACAGATTTAACGTACATCGCTTTGTGGCCACGGTAGCCGAGTTCTCTAGGTATCGGATCGTGGCTGGCATGTCACGAGTTCGAGCCCAGTATCACTAAATACCCGCCGTGTAGGGGAGCGATGCACGTTAAATCTGTCGAGAGCTCAAACGTCCTCCCGTCGGTATTAGGACCTCCCTTCGCCCTCCCTCTTAGTTAGGAGAGGAGGAAATTCAGGTGTCGTCCTCGTCAAATGACCATGACTCAAAATTACGAGGTCCGTCACCAAAAACCATTCATGTAGCTGAACAGTGCGACGTTATTATTCACTCACTCGTGCATCGCTTCCCTACACGACAGGTCTTGAGCGGTACTAGGCTCGAACTCATGAAACGCCAGCCACGAGTCCGTTACCTTGACCACTAGGCTACCGCAGCCATATTTTATTTCGTAAATTTATCATATGTCGATAACATATTTAACACTATTTTTAGTTTTTCCCCACAAAAACGGGCTGAGAGAGAGAGAGAATTTGGGGTACGGCTTAGAATTGGAGAAAAGTAATTAAAAAAATAAGTATCTGCTAATTTAATTAAAAAACAATATTTTTTTAATGATTGTTCCAATGGTTTAATGGTAAAATTGCACGTTAAATATAAAAGCTATTCGATGAAAAAAAATTTTTTTTGTTTGTTAAAAATATAATTGCATTACAATAATTATATTAAAATTTTAAATTGTGAGTTTCAAGGAGTAGTGTAACGCACGGTATAGTTCCAAGACCGAAATGTAGGTGCCGCCATTACAGTATTGCCTTGGACCGGAAGTGTGACTGTACGAAACACTGTAGTATCGTCAGAGAGAGTTTGGATCTGGACAAGCGTGCGTACCCCCGTTTCGATGTCCAATCCTGGACTATGTAAACTTTACTTATTTTCACTTATTCTCACTAAATGTTTGTCTTGTAATTGTCTAAGTGTCTGTTCTTTGTAACTGTGCTATCTTATGTCATTAAATATATTAATTTACCCCGAGATTCTATTAATTACTTTTGGTTACCCCAAGTAATGACGTAAGCGGCAGTTACAATTGGCGCCTAAACGTCGGCCCGACCCCAGCTCTCTCTCGCTTTTTTCCCCCACAGCCTTAGGGGTGGAAGTGTTTGTCATCCCGACAATAAGAGGATTCGCACCCTGCGAATGAATATTTTCATCCAGAAGACCTGTTAACAGATAAGTGTTGTTTATTCTAAATTATCATGCTCTGTCATTGTGTGTGTGTGTATAAGATTATTATTATTATTCGTAGTATGTATTGTGTGTTACAGGAAAACAACATAATTGAATTTAAAGTTGATATTCATTTGTCAGTTTTCCTAATCTTTTGAAAACGAAATTTTCATTCTGTCGGTTGATCTGATTAAAGCTATTTGAAGGTTAATTATTTATGAGTGCATATTTTCTTCCTAATTAAGAATTTTATGCTAAAACACGTATATGGTTTTGTTATCAAGGAATTATTGCAATTCTTATAATAATTTTTTTCCTGTTCTTTTTATGACTAACATAAAAATAATTCTTTTGAAAGTATATGATTGATTACGAAGTATTACTATATAACATTTGAAACCTTGTATGTTATTGATAAAGTATTTACATTTCTGTTTTTATTTAAAATTTTTGGAAAATATTTTCAAGTACTTCTACTAAGTGTAAGCAAATTTGTACTATTGATAACTTCAGTGAATGAATTAAATTATGAACGGTATTTCTATTTCTACGTATTTGAATTGTGTTTATTAATCCATTTCATGTTAACTGCTAAAGCTCCTTTTGATTAATAATGAGTATTATATAAATATTATTATTTTGGTTTTGATGTACTAAATTAGAAGATAGTTGATATTGAAGAATTTTTTTATTTTAATATCATTAATAATGATTTGTAAATTAATTATCACATTTTGAAATTAGAGAATTTTATTGTCATTCAGCTAGTGTACATTATAGTATAGAGTATTTTTTTTTATATGTAACAGAAATTTTTTTTTTTTTCAGATTGCATAAGTATTGTTTGACTATAATATTTCCAGATCTCAGAATTGATAGTTTTGAATGAACCTTAATTCATTAACTTTAATTGAACATTAATTAGCGAAATTTGAAATAGACTAAAAAACGACAAAAAATGGCTTTTTTGGGAAGATCCAGAAAAGAGGATTTAAGGATGTTGGCAACAGAATTGGGTCTGGCTCCGTCGGACAATCTCAAAATTATTGAACTAAAAGATCTCATAACCAATAGTGATGGATATGATGAGGAATTCATCAAAGATGTGCTCAACGTCATGTAGAAGAACGTACAACAACAGAAAAACAAAAAGCTATGGAACTGGAGGATAAACAGAAAGCTGTGGCTGTGGCCCAACAACAAGAAAGAGAATTCGAACTGGAAAAGTTGAGAATTCAACTTGAAATGCAGAAGCTGTCACAAGCACCTGTTGTAAGCCAACAGTTAGAAAACCCGAAGCTTGAGTTAAATAGAATTATTCCGAGATTCAACTCAAAGGAAGATGAAATGGGTCTATACTTGACAATTTTCGAACGTCAAGCGAAGTTCTTGAACATTCCTGAAAAAACTTGGACTGCATACCTGATTGGCTCATTGCCACCTGATATAGCTCAGCTCATCGCAAGAGAAGATGAAAATGATGCTCAAAACTATGAAAAGGTAAAAGGAATGCTTCTCAAAAGATTTCGAGTTACAGGAGATAAGTTTAGGCAGTAATTCTCCCAACAGAAGAAAAACTCGGATGCAACATGGCGAGACTTTTATTTCGAATTGAATTCTTATTTTGAAGGTTGGGTCAAAGAATTGAAGATAGCCACTTTTGATCAACTTAAAAGTCTAATAGTTGCTGATCAAACGAAAAGAAAAACTCCAGCAAATATCAAAGAACACTTTCTGGATATTTGGGCTGATTTGAACGATCCCTTGGAATTGGCTGAGAAGTTGGACGCATATGACAGCGTAAGGCCTGTAATGAAAAATAATCCAAATCAGACTTTCAAGAAGAAAGAAGAATTCAGGAAACCCTTTCCAATAAAGAAAAGTCAACCTGTTGGAGGATACCATGATAACCACTCCCCAGGACCCTCTAGAACAGTGCCTAGATTCCCAAGTTCTAGAACTGAAGGAAGAAAGCCCATACAGTGTTACGGATGTGGGACTCCTGGAGTCGTCAAATCAAAGTACCCTACCTGCACGAGAACAAATGAAATGGAAACAGAAGTGAACTGTGTGACGTTATTCAACTTGAGCTCAGACTTGTATCCCTCAAGTGTGATTGTTCTCAAAATTTTTGGTGAAAAGATTGCTGTATGTGCTGATACTGGTGCTTCCCATACCATTGCAGGTGAGAAGCTATTTAAATTCCTACAAGAGGATGGTATCACCTTTACGAACAAGGTGATTTCCTTTATGATGGCTGATGGAATTCGGCAGACCATTACAGCTCTGAGAACTGTCGTCGACCTGTATATTGAGGGCAAAGTTGTTCCAACAGAATTTCTAGTATTACCTGAAGCAAAAAGGAATAAGACTTTGTTAGGACTGGATTTCTTCAATGCAGCTGGAATCGTTCTTGACGTCCAGGGTGGAAAATGGCATTTTTCCGAAAATCCTCGGAAACAGTACATATTCTTCAAGAAGACTTTAAAAGATTTGAACATCAGTGCGTTCGACCTTCGAGACGATGAGGCTAAACATCTATCTCGAGAACAGGCAAGAAAACTCAATAAACTCCTGGACAAAAATGAGACATGCTTCCAACCAGGGGGAGAGCCCACACCATTTATCAAGCACCGTATTGACACGGGTGATCACCCCCCAATAGCAACGTCTCCCTACAGGATGAATCCTATCAAGAAAGAGATTTTGAAGGAACAGATCGAAGAACTGCTGAAGCAAAATATAATTGAAGAATGCGAGTCTCCCTACGCCGCACCTGTGGTACTTGTTCCTAAACCAAATGGGAAAGTACGTCTCTGTGTCAACTACAGGAAGTTGAACTCTGTTACGAAAGTGGATACCTACCCCTTACCACGAATGGATGATCTATTGAATGAAGCTACACCGACATCCTACATGTCAACAATTGATTTGCAATCAGGCTACCATCAAGTAAAGGTTGCTGATGTTGACCAGGACAAAACTGCTTTCATTTGTCCTTTTGGAACTTACCGCTATTTACGTATGCCCTTCGGCCTACGGAATGCTCCGGCCACCTTTCAAAGATTAATTGACAAGTTTCGAAGTGGATTGAAAAATGTTTTCGCACTTTCTTATCTAGATGACATCATTGTCCTTTCAGAAACATTTGACAAACATCTGGAAGATCTCGAAAAAGTTTTTGAAAGACTCTCTATCTTTAAACTTCATGCAAACCGAGATAAATGTCGCTTTGCCTGTGACCGTGTGAAATATCTGGGATTCTGGATAACGAAGGATGGAATTGAAGCTGACCAAGAGAAGATCTCTGCTATTCAAACAATTCCAGCCCCGACCAATGTGAAAGAAGTCCAATCTTTGCTACAAACCTGCTCTTGGTTTCGTCGATATGTCCCTAACTTTGCTGACATAGCACGCCCGCTTAGTAGCCTCCCTAAGAAGAAAGTGGAGTGGCACTGGGGTACTGAGCAACAAGAATCCTTTGATACGTTGAAGATGCGCTTGATGACTTCTCCTATACTGAAGCAAGCTGATGGATCAAAACCTTTCACCATCCGCACCGACGCAAGTAATTATGCATTGGGAGCAGTCCTTCTCCAAGGAAGTGGTGCCGATGAACATGTCATCGAATATGCAAGTCGTCTGATGATCCCAGCAGAGCGAAACTACTCTACAACCGAGCGGGAAGCCTTGGCGGTAGTGTGGGCTTTAGAGAAGTTTAGAGGCTTCGTAGAAAATCAGCAAATCTTCCTCGCGTCAGATCATCAACCTCTTAAATGGCTGTTAAGTATAAAGTCACCTTCTGGCCATCTGGCAAGATGGGCCTTGAAAATTCAATCCTTCAACCTGAAGATTGATTATACCCCAGGAAAAGCTAACGTAGTAGCTGACATGCTGTCAAGACCATCGTACACTGAAGGCGCAGCCTCTAATGTGTGTGCCATCACTGTTGACATGCCATCCAGGAAGTCCAGTGATATTCGAAAGGGACAGCTAGAGGACGAAGAACTGAGGAAAATTATTGACTGCTTTGAGAGCATGGACAAAGATGAAAACTTTGCCAACTACACCGGTCGTGGATACTTAATGAACCAGGGTATCTTATATAGGTATTCACCTGAGAGTGAAGAAGAAGAAGCTCAACTTGTAGTTCCTACACAAGAACGAGAAAGAATCCTTCAAGAGTACCACGATGCCCCGACAGCCGGTCATTATGGTGTAGAGAACACTTACAAAAAGATTGCATCCAGATATTATTTTCGAGGTATGAAAAAGTTCATCTCAGATTACATCAAGACTTGTCCTGAATGCAATCGCTATAAACCAACAAACCAAAAACCAGCAGGACTCTTGAGAACACCCGCCTACGCCCAAAGGTTCGAGACGCTGGCCATCGATCTCTTTGGCCCGCTTCCGGAAACTCCCACTGGCAAGAAGTGGATCTTTATTGTTAAAGATACAAGTACCAAATGGGTAGAACTCTTTGCTCTTGCTGAAGCCACTGCTGAAAATTGTGCCAAAACACTAATTGAAGAAGTATTCCTAAGATATGGTCTTCCAGGAAGACTAATAAGTGACAACGGGCCACAGTTCATAAGTGCTGTCATGCAGCTAACTTGTGAGACTTGCTAGATATTACGCAAGACCTCATCCCCGTCTACCACCCGCAAGCGAACCCATCGGAACGTAAAAATCGTGACTTGAAGCCTAGACTAGCGATTCTGGTGGGGGAGGAGCATTCGGCTTGGGAGGATAAGTTACCTCTAATTCGTTTCGCAATGATTACTTCAGTATGCGACACTACAGGGCACACGGCTGCGTACTTACAATTTGGAAGACAGTTGAGAACATCGGACGATATCAGGCATGTATTCGACAAGTTATTGATAATGATAACTTTGTACCGGAAATCACTCCGTACCTCAAAAGGTTTGCCAATTCCATCTTGGATGTCAAAGATAGAGTTGAGCAGAAACAGGATTATCAAAAGGAAAACTTCGATCGACGACGACGAAGAAAATATTATAAACCTGGTGACAAAGTTTGGGTGACCATTCATCCCATAAGCCGTAACAACAGGAGTAGGAAATTCATGCCCAAGAGAGAAGGGCCTTACCTCATCCTCACCTTGAGATCACCAGTAACATATGAGATTGCCGACCCAACCAACCCTGACCAAGTAATTGGAACATCATATTTCTGCCTTAAAGGACTACCAAGAGCCTGAAATGGAAAGGAACACTGGATTTGTGGCTCCTCTAAGGAAAAGAGGACGCCCCCACAAAAAAGAGTACCTCCTGTTTCCGAGCCGTGGCGTCAACGGAACCAGAGGGGGAGTCTGTAACGCACGGTATAGTTCCAAGACCGAAATGTAGGTGCCACCATTACAGTATTGCCTTGGACCGGAAGTGTGACTGTATGAAACACTGTAGTATCGTCAGAGAGAGTTTGGATCTGGACAAGCGTGCGTACCCCCGTTTCGATGTCCAATCCTGGACTATGTAAACTTTACTTATTTTAACTTATTCTCACTAAATGTTTGTCTTGTAATTGTCTAAGTGTCTGTTCTTTGTAACTGTGCTATCTTATGTCATTAAATATATTAATTTACCCGAGATTCTATTAATTACTTTTGGTTACCCCAAGT
>BMAO01018461.1:0-42052 GCA_019973975.1 Trichonephila clavata | reverse complement strand
GATATGATCTTTAGGGTATGTGGTTCACAAAAGAAGCTCGTTAAACAATATAGGAATTCGGCTATTAGAAACTAATTTTAATATTAATTCTGCGTGTATCGTCTATCTGAAAAGAATCTGTAGAAGAGGCATTTGATTCTAATACTTTGGAAAGTGAAGTGTAACGTGCATAAATTTTTAGACACAAAATATTCTAGATTTTAATTATGAATAAAAATAAATGTGTGCGTGTGTGTGCATACTTTTCTTTTCCTCACTTCAGATAACCGTTGCTTGATTACACATTTGTAAACTTATTAACTAACAATTTAAAAATGAAAGAGCTTCACATCTACTGAAAAAAAAGCAAACATTTTTTTTTTCAGTATATAGATATAGTTTAAATAAATATGATTGTTTTTTAATATTCCTTTTCTTTTTGTAACAGATTATTATATTTACTTCAAATGATGTTATTGCTTCACTTATTACACTGATATTAATATTTTATAACACATATATTTAATTATTGATTTGCACACACATTAAATATTAAAAGCACCTATAATAAATACTTTAACTGAGTATATTACTTTATTATATTTGCTGTGTATATATTTATATACTACAAAACAAAAGAGGAATTATTATTTGTTCACTTTTGATTCCCGCTAAATTAACACTCTTTCATAAATAGAAACAAAACAATACTTGTACTTAAATCTAATGAATGAAATACATCTATTTTATATTTTATTATTTATATGATGAAATACAATTTTTTCAGGAAATTGTCTGCCTTTGTAGTTTTTAATTTTTCATTCGCTTTTAATTTATATACTTGATCAATATTTACTCGCATATTTTGAAATAAATAAACATTACCCTAAAAAAATTACATTTTTCGCAACTGATAAATCACTGGAGACTAACATTATAAAATACATTTATAAAATCCGATATATATATTTTTTGTAAGATAGATTTTAGCGTGGTAGTTCTAAAAAAACACTCATGTTATATATATGGTTTAAACTCTGAACTTAATGTACAATTACATTTTTCTATAAATATTTTATTATTATTTGTGAGCAAATATCTTCATTATATACTAATAGGCTAGCATACGTTCTGAATATTTTTTTTTACATCTACCATTTATGTAATATTATAAATATAGAAAAATATAATTAGAAAATAACATTTAATAAAATTGTTTGCAGTTAAAATATTTATATTTCACTAGTTTCTATATAATAAATATTTGTCTTATTTTTATCTGGTTTCATTTATCACAGTAATCGTGATTCATAAATAAAAAGCAATAACTATGCTTTATAAACACAATGAATATCCACACCATTTATTGCATCAGATACATCCCTGTTTTTTATAAATATTAGTATCTAAATTCTTCCGTTTATTTACAAAAAAATGAATAACTTTCTTTATCCTGTTCTATTTATCGTATGACTCGTACTAAAATTCCATATTATTTATTACATGAATGTTATCTTTATTTTTATAAGCAAAATTGCATTGTTACGTAAATTTTACACTATCACATATCTACCAAAAATATATTGTAGAAATATCATCTGTAGGTTAACAAAGAACACTCAGTAAATAAATTTAAATGAATAGTCGTGAGTTTATAAGCAGTAGTGACAAACCTAGAAGCAAAATATCGTTAAATTCTGTTGAAATAAAGATGAAAGCAAAGTTCAAAAGTGTCTGGAATGATTATATGACGAGGTAATTTAAGAAGCTTCCAGGATAAAAGATCCTTCTCAGACTAAGCAAGGGCAATACAAAGAAGAACATTGAAGGTTAACATTTGAAAGTAGTTATAATTTTCGACATGGTGCTTATTGATTTAAAATGCTATATTATAGTATTTGTGTTTTTTTTAAATATGCACAATTGTTGATTTATGTGTGAGTTATGTATAGACAAAAAGTATTACGATATTTTTTAAAAAAGCTCCCCAAGTATCCTCAGATTAATTTTTCTTTCTTTTTTTTTTTGCATGTAGTTCATTTTTTTTTACATATTTAAGAGTCTTGAAATTTGTTTTTTTTCTGATGATTAATGTTATATTTATTTACTACATTGCACTAAATATCTACTTTTCTTTGTATCCAAAATTGTACTTTAGTTTCCAGTGTCAACTTTTAAAAAAATTTCGTTCATGACGCCCACCGACGATTTTTATTGGATGTTCAAAATATTTACTGCAACCAATACTTTGCTTTTCTTTACTTGAACTTGCAGGAGACATTTCGCTAGTGAGTCAATTTATTGAAAATTAGTTTAAATAAATGTGATCAGCAACGAATCAAGAAAAAAAGCGTTAGCCTAATTGAAACCAACAGCAAACACCCAGAAGATTTCTTGTTAATTCTGGGAACACAAAAACTTCTAACTTTCAGCAATTCACTGAATTACTCATCGCTTACTTCGAATAGAAAATTCCCCTGATTGCTCAGTTGCAAAAGATGGTGGCACTTTTTCTGTCCGATTTAGAATCCGATAAAGAGTTCGTCAATCAAACAGTAATTTAGGGAACCAAATCTTCCTTTTGGGGAGTCCTGTCATTTTATTTAAAGTTAGGAAGGCAAATAATCCTTTATCTCAGACCCAAATTGTAGCAAATCTTAAACCAGAGATTGAGTGAACATATTCCACGTAAGATACCGAACAATCACCATGAAACATCTTTGTTGCAGTTACAGAAGAAAGCAATTACATTTTGTTCGTTAATCCAGAGGTAAAGCGAAAAGAAAATGATTTGGTTCTTACGTTCACAAAGCAATAAATCTTTTCTCTTAACAAGTAAGGACTCTCTGGCAGAAATTTGACTAGTTTGCACGCCGGAGAGTTAAAGCTTTTCATTCAAGTTAATTCTAGAATTCGTCAGCTGCAACAGTGGTTGTTTTTTTATTGTGAGTTTTTGCCACGTACAATGGAAAAGTATAAAAGTTGCATTAATGAACAAAGATTCCACACATTGTGAGAAACGTAAAAAAACAGATAAAATAAAATATTGAAAAATACATCACAGAATGAGGAGGATGAAAAGCTTAATCATGATGTTTATCTTTCAATATAGAAGACACCATAAATTGAATTTACCAACTACCAAAATAATTTTCTAATGAATCTATTTTTCTCGATTTAATTGAAACAAATGTTTATGTTGTTCCTGTAGTATCCTAACGTGATTTTTCAAAAATTAAAAAGTGATAGAAACAAAATTAAATAAATCCAAATAAATGCAGCAAAGTTACAAATTCTTGAGATTTCACCATCGTACATGCGCACAATAATGTTATATAACTCAGTTAAATCAATTTCTAAAAATAATCTTAAGGCGACATGGTACCCTAAAAATCATGAACCTATCCAAAATTTTATTGACTTTTTTTACACCGAATCTTTATAAATATGCCTGCCAAAATTCAGAGCTTTACCTGCATTTTTTATCAAGTTACGGAGCAATATTTGATGCTGTACAGTAACTACCACGCCCACATTTCAGATTATCTGCTACAAGATAGGCTGTTAAAAAATGAATAATTTATTAATTCTACGGCGCATCAATGAAACTGGCATTATATATGCAATAACAAACCATTTCAAGAAAGAATTGTGCAGTTCATGCACAAGTTCTAGTTTGTGAATTATTTATCGAAGAGCAAATGGATTTGGTCAATATTTAAAAGTTGTGCGTGTTTTTTATGATATTATTATGAATGAAGATAAAACTTCAAAACGGATTTTTCCAAAACACACAAATACTAAATCTCATTTTGATAACTCAGATAATTAAAAATCTAATTCGCAAAGGTTAGAAAAACTCTCCCATTTTTATATATTTGTTTTTGGTGGTTTATACGTACCTCATGTGTGTGAAATTCAACTATTTTATTATTAAAATATTTTAAGATATTTATTTAAATAAATGCACAAATGCAGTTCTTAGTTTTTTTATATATTTTACTTATAAATTGTTATTTTATTTTGCTTTCATTCGTGTCAATATTAAACAAGCGAAGGCTTTTAAAGTCATGGAAATTAAAAATAAAGGCAAAAACATCTTTTGTGCATGTTGTGGATTAGCTCTGAGCATGAAATTAGCTCTGAGGTGTATGTATTTATTTTTTTATACTTATTAAGATAAAGTTTTATGAAATATTAATCTTCCATTTGTTTTCTTCTAGATATTAATTATGCCAGTACACAGTTTAATTAATCTACATTTATGTAGTTTTTTATGTTAAGCAGTTTTAAATAAGCTAATTAACATTTCATAAATGTTTCAGGCTATTCGATGAATATTATATCATGCTATTCATGGAATGAAAACTTGAAACTCATATTTCTCCATGTTTAATTTTTGTACATATACTGTTATTCAAAACCCTAAGACATTTTTGATAATTGAAGTATGGGTTTGAAATTTTTTATGCATTTTCTGAAATATATGTTTCGTAAAACTGTGTATGGAATTAGCTCTAACATGTTTAGTACTTTTTCCAAAAAACTTCAAAATCAAAATTAATGTTTTTCAAGATTTTTTGGAGGTTTAACTATAAAAAAATTAATAAAGAATTAAAGAGCAGCAGCAGAAATACCCATGCACAGTTTTATGAAGTATATTATGAGGTACTTGGAAAAAAATCTTTGAAGGAAAAGATACATATTTAAAAAAGCCTTAAGATTTTAAAAAATGTTTCAAAAAGTTCAAAAAATTTAGATTTTACAAACATTTTGCAACAAATAAAAATTTTTTGTATGGAATTATTATTGCATATTAACCTTTATAAAATACAATTAAAACCAAATATCGAACATTAAAAATAAAATAAAAATTGTGAATATGGTACCATATCGCCTTAATGTAACTCGTTAGGGATTATTTTAACAACATAATTTTAGTCTAATAGTTTATGTAATATAAAGAAGTAATCCTCAACAGACAAAATAACTTGTGTTTTCGCGAAAAAATAAATCATTTTTTGATCCTATGTTTAAGCATTTCTACCATGAACATGATTTTTTAATCTAATCATAAACTAATATTTGTTCTAAATAAGAGTTTAGGTGATTTCAAGAGAGTGATGTAAAATCAGGGGCATACAATTTTATGTGTATAAGTAAACATTGTATGATAACCTCTTACACATAAAAAAATAGAACGAGGAAATTCTTCAGGGAGAAAAAACTACGACAAACTCGGTGCTACTGCTAGCGTGCACACACTGTCTTTCCAAAATTAGATTTTAGCAACAAAATTGGATGAGCAGCTTATATATTGAAATATTATGATTTATTTATTTCAAGGTAAGATTTTTATGCCTAAGCGCCTAGAAACATCGATTTCAGTAATGGTGTGTTTGTGGGTTACTCACGTGAAGGAGGCGGGAGTACTAATTAAAAGGGGTGTATGAATAATGAAACAAAAATCGGTCATATATTAAAAATTAAGAGCAAATAAACAAAAGAGGACTACACAATTACACAAATACTATACTAAAACAATTAAACATTTAAAGGTACGTTGTTGCAAAGTGACTAAAATTAGTCTTTAAGGTTCTCGCCGTTTATTTTGGTATCTCTACGCTTCTATCCTCTCTCTCTATATATATCTCCATCTGTTCCGTCTCTGGGGATCTCAGCGTCAGGTGATGCCCTCACATGAGCCCATAACAACTGTTGTGTTTAGCTTGTAATTGGCTCTGTACCGAATCCCCCAATTGTTTTGTTTGGATGCGGTTCGTAGGCTAGTAAAGACTAAAATACAACTACACAATTATACAAATATGATGTTAAAAGAATTAATCAATAAAACGTGTGTCGTTGTCAAAAAAGCTGAAGTTCGTCTTTTAGGTACCCGTCGTTTGTATTGTCGTCTCTCTCCATCTCTCTCCTCTATCTATATATATATATCTCCGTCCTTTCCCTCTCTATGGATCTCAGCACGCATCCATGTGAAGCGCTCTCAGTCACCTGCCATAGCGCATGCAGGTGCTGCCCTCACATGAACCTTAACACACATACAAATATATATATATATATATATATATACAGAGAAATACATACAATATCTGCAATCATTTACTTCAACTTTTATGTTGTAACATTTGTACATTTAAAATCTGTATGGAATTCTTACAGTTTACAGTCAAGAATTAAATTAAACCCAGGAGCCCATTAATATTGCCATAAGAAAAAATAAACGCATAAATTAAAATGCTAGGAATATTAATTAAATAATCGTTGATTTTTTGATGATAGGAATATTTCTTATGGATAGATAACTCGAAATTGAGATCTTTACTGATCGAAATGACGTTGTGAGTATATGTAAGAGAGAGAGAGGTATTTTTCGGAATATTTTACGGTATTCTGTGCTTCTCAAAAAAACCATAATTTATTTATTTCTCTTTTTATATTTTTTTCCATCCGGCTAAGTAAATCACTAGAACTTGTTCAAGATTAAGTTTGGGTTCTACGGTTGTATCAATTTCAAACAAAACTAAACTTGCAATAAGTTTAAGGGCTATACACATTAAGTTAGAAGTTAATTGATGAACTTTGCTAGTCCGTTACGAAGTAATCTGAAATCTTAACTAATGTTAAAATAAATAAATCGTTCAAAAAATGAAAGAAACGCAGTTAGATTTTTGAACATGTTACTTTTAAACCTTTAGGGGAAAATTTAGGTGTATTAGTGTAATTTTGAATCAACTCTTAAGATTCTCAACAAGATATCACAAAAAGTAATGCACTTAATACTTAAAGTAAAGCTTATAGGAAATATTTTATTTGTTTAATTAACATCGTATAAAAATCGAAACACAATTGGTATATTTATCTTATTAAAAAAAGTTGTTCTGTGATTACAACGCCAAGTACAATGTTAAAATTTCATTTTCTAATGAGTATGATATACTAAAATATCTATATATTAATGTGAAAATATGTGCACACACGCATATATATGCACGATACGGTGCTTGAATTTTTTAACTAAAAACGAGTGAATAAAAAATGTCATTAACATACAATAACACAAGGTTAAATTTAAAAAAAGTAAAATAGAAAAGACGTACAAATATATTAACGCTTTGAAAAACAGAATCCTTTCATACCCCAAATAAAACCTTAACTGCTTTTTTTCTTTCTTTATATAGAATACCTTTCCATGAATTTGTCAATTAACACTACATTTCTTGAATCAGCGGGCCAAAAACTAAATCAAAAATATTTGCAATAAATTCATGTTAAAAGTACATTTATATTCAAATATTAATCACTTCAACAAATATATTTCCGCAGTTACATAAGAAACAATTTTTAATCTTTAGAAGAATAGCATTCATGAGATTTGAGCATGTGTGTGTAGTTATTTAAATAATTAATTTTTAAACCAGAAAAAATAGATTTATTTGAAATTCCTTTCAATTTTTATCCTTTAAGTGTATTTTATTTATTAATATTTTAAAATATTTATGAAATTAATCCCTTTTAATTAGAACTTGCCTTCACGTGTCCTATGTTTTTATTTAGAATTAAGGTCTTGGATTTTTTTCTCACAAAAAAAGCTTGCATCTAGATTTGTTAATTAAACCCCCCCCCCCCCGAAAAAAATGGCTTTCCTGAAGCAAAACAATTTTTTTTTGATAACACATACAGAGTAAAAATGGTTCTGAATCAAGAATTCAAAACGAAAATACATAAAAAGAAAAAGTTTTATTCATGTTTTTTTCTTTCATATAAAGGATTTTTACTTCACTTTTTAAAACCTATTTACGCAATTTGGGATTAAGACTTATGTGTTTTAATTTGACATAAACAACATGCCTTTTGTAAAGTGTTTTTTTTTATAAAACTTTCAAACAGCACCATTTTATAAAGTATTGAAATCCTTCTGAAAAGATGGAAAATGAATATAATAACATAATAAATGTATAGAATATTAAGGAGATTATTAAGAACTTTTTATTGCATTTGAAGTCACTGAATCAATTTTGTACTAATTATTAATTATTGATATTCCAATCAGTTGATGAGAGAGAGTGAGAGAATATTAACGTCACACTGATTAGCAACACGAGGGCTTTTGGCGATGGTCCGATTAATTTTGAACCATGGTCAAGTGACGCGGACGACACCTGAGCTGGCACCCCTTCTCCTAACTACCACACCACATCAACGGGAGGACGTTTGAGCTCTCGACAAATTTAACGTGCACCCACACGGCGGGTCTTTAGTGGTACTAGGATCGAACTCATGACACGCCAGCCATGATCCGATGCCCAATCAGTTGATAAAGTTTAAACAAAATATCTTATAATATAACCTGAACTCAAAGAAAGTCTATGGCGGTTAGCTCAGATCAACCTTTATTCGCCATTTTTTTATTCCAACTCTCTTACATTCAAAATTGAGCACAGTTACAATACATCAAAACAGTCAAATAATCAACAATAACGAGATGTTTGGCGCATGGCTATTTACATCTGCTTTAACCAACTAGCTGGCTAAGTGTTCACTGGTTAATAGAATGCGCACTAATGTCTTTTTGTCATTCGTTGCAATAAGGAATATACAAAGGGAAATTTTCTCAATATATACTTATATTTTTCAGTTTTTTTTAAGAAGTTTAAAAACAATTTTTGTAATCTAATGCTGAAGACTAAAATTGGTAATTTAATTATTTCCATGACACTATTAGATCGTAAATTACCATTTTCGAAGATGAAATATAATTTATAATATTCATTTTATTACGTAAAATTCCGCTACATGTAAAATTTTATTTGAATATTTTAGCACACTCCTTGACAAGTTATGTTAAATAATTTTAGCATAAAATTGAGTTGAAGCATATAAATTAGAAATATTTCCCTTTTTAAGTATTATTTAGATTTTTGGCTTTATTTAGTTTTATCTATTAAATAAAATGATGATAAAATATATCATTATTAATATTCTTTGAAATACGCGATTTTAGTATAACATATAAAATCTACTTGCCAGTTTTAAAAGTTTAAATACTATTAAGCATTAGATAGGCGATTTTAATCTTAGTACAAATTTAATAGTAACGTCATTTCATATCACGAATAATACTTAAAAAATTCCTAAGAAACCTCATATTTAAAACATATTCTTACGACTTCATGTATAGAAAAATGATAATAAATATTACTATTTCATAAAATAAAAGAAGTTTACATTTTATTCATGAAGAGATAATCATTTTTTAATTAAAAATATTTATTTTTATTATTTTGAGAATATTCCATTCCTAGTTTTTTTTCTTTTAAAGGATTTTTAAAAGTTTTAATATAGGTTCAATTTCCAAATGTCCTACCGGGAATCATTAAAGTCATTAAGAGATTGTACCCTGAGGGGAGTAAAAACTGAATTAAGAGTTAAAAGTAAAAATTTGGCTTTTTTCTTTTATTATTTTTATTTGTTATCTTTAAAAATTATTTATCTATTTATGTAGATTTAAGTATTTCTCTAGTATTGTTAGAGTATTATTTTAATTATGATGAATACATTATATATATTTATTAAGTGTACCGAATTTAACGCATAACATGTTTATATTTTAGTTGAAAATACAATTCTTGCATTTCCATAAATTTTGTAAATGTTTAATTGTATAATTAACTACCAAAAATAAATACTAGGAATTGAATACATAGTAAAAAAAGCAAAGATTAACTTCAGTCAACTATACAGATAGAAGAATTTTAATTAAATGAATTAAGCCTTGAAAAATAAATGAATATATTAATTTAAATACATTTATTCTCATAAATTAAGGATATTTGAGAATCATTGGAAATTGATGCTCCCGAGCAAGAAGCTCTGAGGGTCACACTTCTCCTCTGGAATGAAGTGGTCACGTTTTAGGCTGAATTAAGCCATCTGATATCTATAAAACGCGTATAAAGAAACTTAACTGTTAATAGATGTTTCTTTTTCTCTCTTGTTAGAGAAAGAATGTAGTTCCAAGCAGCGTGTAAGCGTGCTATTAAAATAGACTTAAAATTAACACACAGCAAACGAACTATTCAGTAGTTTACAAAGCATCTGCGCGCAGACGGAAGTATCTGCAACATTCAGAATAAGCATTAAGTATAATATTTAGGCTCTGGCAGAGTTTCCAATAGAATTAAGTAAGAAGAAGATGCTGCAGCCATAGATTCATCCCCAGGTTACAAACCGATAAAAAATAAATTACAACAAGTGCAACAGCAAACAAATCTCGAGGACTGCTGGCACCAGCGGGTACTCTAGGAATTATACTAGGTAAAACTCTTACTTTCAAACAACTTGTAATATATATTAGAAAGAAATTTTTAAAAAACGTGCGTAAACTATTCCCCTTAATTTCCAGAAAATAAATATTAAGTAATAGAAACAAAATGCTTATCGACTCACTGATCCTAAGACTGATCTTCACCTACGCCTCCCTATTTCGGGACTACAGCAAATACAAATATTAATTACTTAAAAAGTGCTCAAAATTTAATTGTCACGCAAATTCTGAGCAATGAGTAAAATACCCACTGTTAGACAAACAATCAGGAGAAATTCTACCAAATTCAAAGAAATTGACAACTCTGATAATAAATCGATCACTAAAATCAAAAAAATATACTCTAGATCTTAATTTTCACATACCTAGATTAATCCTGATTCATCCTGCTTTTCTTTAATTCCTAAATATGTTACATTTACTAATTATTAAACTTCTACTTCATTGTTAAATTATCTATTTTTTACAGCTCTACTTGCTCAAGCTGTAAGCTATTCAATATTTGGTCGAACTTCTCACCTAACCTTAAATGAAAAAATAGCTGACTTCTCTAGTTAGCCAACCAAAGAAGTTGCAGTCGATACTGACTCATTTTGACTTTTTACATCTAAGCATTTTCTCTCTTTAACTCGAATTCCTTTGCTGCAATTGGGTTGGCTAGGCATTGTCCCGCCTTCTCTAATCATGAAAATTTTTCTATTAGACAAGATTTTTTAATCAATTCCTAATTTTATTCATAGTAAAGTAATTCTTTCTTTTTTTATTAATTTACAAAAATTATATTTTAAATTTTAAGTACTATTTATTAAAAAGGAAAATTTGAAAACCTTTTAATGTTATATGAAATGTCATAAATGAAAATGAAGGCTTGGAAGAACTAAGTATTCCCTTTCCCCCAAACTACTACTACAACTACAATGGGTACTTTTTTTCTAGGCTTAACGCGAACAAATTATTGGAAACAATGAGGTCTGTATTTGCACAAGTCTATCACACGTGTTTCAGTTAACTCATTAATCGTGAAACTACACAAAAGCTCGGTGTAGAGATCAGAATATATAAACCACATAGAGCTTTGTCTGTGTGAATCAAGATTTTTCTGAAAACTTAGCTAATGTGTCTGTAATAGTGATATCTATATAAGCCAGTAACAACCTCCGTACTAAGATGATCATTTTAGTATGGTGGTTTTGTTATGTACTTACGGAACGGTACCGAGATCGCACCTCCTTCATGTCTGTCACGTCTTTATACGAAGTACAATGTGTTGCCCTCTACAAAGCTCATAAAATGTCAGTAAATACCCCTACTATATAATTACATAGAAATTCTGCGTATGGGTAGTACTATCTTGACTTTCTGAATTATTTTGCATTGATGACGGGTAACCACGGTATATAAAATTTATCAGAATATCATTTTTTCATAAGTTTGCTTCTGGAAACAATGAGTAAACATTATCTCTCTATCGATGGTAACATCAGATTTACAGACGAGGTTTTGAAAAAAGAGTATCAACCATCTGAGAAAAGCTGTCATCCCAACTGATTTTAGAGGAGAAATTATAATCTACTATACACACACATTTTTCAAAAAAACCATATTACGGTAATTTTCTACTTAAAGTGAGTGTTCTCCATTTACTTCAGTGAACATTTTTATTGTATTGAGGGCATTATATAATATATTTAAAACATTATTTTTTCGGTATATACCTTATATTCATATAAAATCATATTAAAATTACTGTTGACACACATGAAGTAAAAATCCTTCATTTTTGAATTTTAAAGCATGTCTTATATGGGAAGAAGAAAGAGACAGGTGCTTCACTCAAGATAAACGTAACATATATACATAATTTGCATGTATATTTAGATTAATTAAAGTAATGTGCAACATTAAATAGAAACTTAGATTTACCCTCTTAGAAATTCCTTTAAAAACTCCCCCACAACATCTCTCAAATGCATCAATTCATACTTATGTTTGAAGATGATTTAATCATTTGATTGAGAGATTTGACATTGAAGCGTAATGTTATATCTAAAATATTTACATAAAGTACAGTGTTTGTGACTCAAAAATTTAGTTTTTGTATTTTCTATAACATTGCATTCCTGTCAAAATAAAGAATTATTACTGAAATAATATAAAATAAACATCAGTATATATCTACGTTAAGCACTCAAGCATTAAATGGCCGTCAGAAATTTAATGATACAAACAAAGGAGATAGGATTTGTTTATTTAGGATTTTCTGTGTGCTTATTATAGGAATCTTAGTTAAATAATAACTTAAAAAATAGTTTTAAGTGTGAAAAATATCAACAATTTAATTTAAATGGATGAAAAATCAAAATAATATTTTGTACTAAATAAAAAAACCTTTGAAAATTTATTAAATTTTGAAAAATGTGCTCCAATTAAATAGTGTTTGGTGCTCTCAGTATTTAAGAGGAAATAGAAGAGATTAGCCCTTTCCTTGGGGAACATATTTAAGAAAAACATGCTAAAAATGGGAGGGGGGGATATATTTAATTTTGTTCATTATATCCTTTAAAATGTTTTAAAAATAGAATAATTTATAAAAAAAATCAAACTTTTAAGCAAAATAACTGCTATATTTAAAATTTTCGCACATGGGGAATGCTAATGGATTACAATAATTTGTGCACAAATTATAGCAATAGGAATCAAATGACATAGTTTTCAAGATAAATATAACAAACTAATACACACACACACAATACTATTATTTATATGAGCAGTCATGAATTCGATGTCCTTCAGATTTTTTTAAATTCCCCCAATCTTTTACGGTATGTTACAAAGGAAATGCAAAGCTAAAAAAATCCGACAAATGGCTAAACTGCCAAACAACTTATGGTAAATTATCGTCAACTATTAGAAAAATGTTAAATTGCATGTTATGCGTTGGACGAATTGAGTTCGGACATCACGGAAATGAAACACCAATTCCTCTTTTGCCCGAACCCAGTTCGGGCATTCCCAAATTGGCTCATTTGTGTTATCCTACCTGAGTTCGGGCATAACGAGCAAGGTGTTAAGATGAGGATTAAGAAGTTAAGAAAATGTAGGAAATCTTTTCTCATTATCAATAAGTACAATATCAAATTTTACGTACTAAACATTTATTTATAATACTGTCGCATGTGTGTGTGCTTTAAAATTCACTTCACCACTCTAAAATAAAATAAACATGTAAAAATTCCGGTATTAATTTAAAAGAAAAAAATGAAGGGAAATAAGAAATATATATACATATATACAATCTTTACTCAACGTTTTTTAAAGGAATAAAAGTAATTTAAAAAGTAAAATAAAAAAAAATCAAATGTAATGCATAAAAATTAACACACACATAAACTCATACATATATTTATTTATTCCTTATAATCATTTTTGTTCTTATGTTTTCCGCCAAAGGCATGTTCTAGGAATGCTGGAAAATATTTCATTTTTTAAAATAATCATTTATAGGATTCAAAACACAGAAAGTACTGAAAACATGCTTTCCATATAACGTATTCTTTTATGAAACTTCTTTTCATAAATATTTATTTTCGTTTCTAAGAAATTTAAATTCTAAATGTTATTTATTTTCCCACTTTTTGGATAAGTCTGTGTGCATGATAAATTTAAGAGAAAATATGTTTTGACATAAAGACGAATAGAATGCTAAAGTTCAAAACTTTTTATCACAAAATCATTTACTAGCCTCAGAATGTCCACGTCTTTAAACCTAGTTTATTAGAAGATAAAACTGAAAAAACAGTTTTTGTGAAACATAACGTGGTACTTTTTATTGAAGTTGAATTTTTTTTTAAGAAAAAAATAGTTCTATGCTTTATCTTTATTGAATTTTGGAACTTTTATGCTGTTGGAAAAAACAACTTAAAAAGTTGAGTAATTGATTTTCCAATAAGTTCGTGAGGAAAAAGAGCGTGTTAAAATATTTTTCTTTGGCTTCCTAAGCCATCATTGTAAAAGTAACACACATTTTTATAGGATGGCAAAGAGAGATTTAAATGCATAAAAGTTACGGCCCAATCGTAACAGCTTCTTTGTAACCCAGATACCCAGAAAAAAGAAACCTAATCATCTGTTAATTATATCAAAGCGGTTGATAAAAGCGGTAAGGGTTTCTTCTAAGCGAAATTTTATTAGCAACCCTTTAAATGGCACGTCTTAAAAATATGTATCACTGAATTCCATGAAGTTAAATGCATCAGAGGGCTTTCCAAAATGGGATGCAATATCTTAACTAATCACGTTTTGAGAAAATAAATATAGATAGAAGTTTAAAACCGATAAGTCAATATATAAATATATTAAAACTTGCTATAAGTGAATCCACTATTCACAAAATAAGAGAAATAATGGAATATATATTTTCGAGCCTATATTTTAGTTCACATTAACATTAAGTCTCTGCAGACATTATTACTGTTTTGAAAATAGAATAATCCATATACATTGATTGAAAATGACAAAATACTATGATATGAATGTCAGTTATGATTTTTTCTGAAATAAAATACATCATGAAAAATATATTACCACGTAATCCACATAAAGTAATGTTTTTAAAACCATCTTTTTACTCAGCTTCCCTATAATGATTGTTATATAAAGTACATTTTTTGTTTTATTTAAATGATTAAAATACAATGTAAAGACATGAAATAAATAAATTTTTAAGCATTTTTCCCCCTATTATTTTGTTTAATAATTGATTTTTGCAAAAGCATATAATTATTTTTTATTTCAAATGCTTAAAACCTATCCGAGATATTTTTGTTTCCTCAAATTGATGATTTTTCCCTTTTTCTATTTATATGTATTTTTTTTAACAAAATTGCTCTCATATACAGAAAGTTTATTTTGAAATGCTGTTTAATAAAATAAAAGACAAGGTTACTTTATTTATGTTCCATATTTAGTACTTTTTAAATGTTATGTACTACAAATATATTTTTATTTCCAATGGGTCTGCGGATTGGTAATTTACCTTTGCAGACCTAGTGCATTCTCCGGAAGCTGGCATCACTTTTTACTGCAGGACGATATAGTTGGAATACCAATCACCACAGGGTAATTTTGTCACCCAATTTCCTCCCTAGAGCGAGGCACTTGATCTATGACAATGCCAAATGGTACTAGATTTTCTTTAAAAAAATTGCCTAGAGCACCTAAACCAAACATCCACTAAAGGGATCTTTAACATGCCGCATAATCATACGACATGAGCAATGTTGATTTCCTGCATCATGAAAATCCACCAACGCAAATTTTGGCTTAGAAGTGCGTGTGTGTGTGTGTGCGTGTGTGTGTGTGCGTGTGTGTTGTGTGTGTGAGTGGGTGGTGTGTGTGAAAATTTGAAGTGTTACACCGACGTACATTAGATTTTACGATATTTTCAAGTATGCATAGGGGTCAGCCTGATTGAACTAATGATTTGAAACAATACCAAATAAAATTAATAATTCCAATTTATTTTTCTGATACGCAAATATTTATTCGGAGTATGTACATCAGGATAGAGAATATTTTCTTGTATATTTGTATTTAAGGAGTATACTTAACTTATTACAGTACATCTTTCCTTGGCCATATGATTTGTGTTGACCATTTATCTATTGTTTGGAAGACAAGGGTATGCAAGTTTAAATACCTATTTAGGGGGTCCATATATACTTTTTTGGAAATAAGTCTGAAAAAAACAAGTTCCATTAGAAGGATGGGGCACTTTACCAAGTATAGTTTGCTGTTTCTGCAGTATGACGTGTTTTAATTTGTAGGATGATATCCCCTTTTGGATGGTACCATTCTATCCACATAATAGCACGCATTCCCTATACCAATAAGGCTATGAAATAAGTCATGGTGTCATATTTCAGTGCATACCCCCAGGTAATGCAGGTTATAGAACTATTTGGAGCTCCGAAATCATCACAAGTACATTGTCAATTACCACTTTGTACCAAATGGAATCGAGATTTGCCTCTGAGGACAATTGTGAACCGAATTACTTTCCTATCTAATTTCATCTAGCAGTCCACCAATTAACATTTTGTTGACAGTGAAATTCTAATTTCGAGATACATCAAAGGAGAAAGGGAGCGATAAGGCAACTCAGGTGTCAGCCAGCTATATATTATTTGTTTACTATTGTTCTAGAAAACACTCGAGTATGAAAAAGAGGTAATCATGTTCCGATCTTTACAGAAGTTAATCATCTTTTAACTGCTGCTTTTATAATATGTTGGTTTTTTACTCGATATTGTCTTTGTGATTGATTCTGTATCAAGTATAAAAATATAAGTACCTTCTTAGTTCGATTATGTAACTAATAATTTCAATGTTAAGGTGATACATCCAGTTTCTTAATGACTCCACAATTTAAGGCACCAGTTTCAGACACACTATTTATACCTTTAAAGTCAGACATTTGAGTGTATCTAGTTCTTCCACAATCTGCTATGCATAGAGCAAAAATGTATGAAATCGTAAAACTCCTTGTTAAAAAAAAACACTCTATATTTATTTGAATATATATACACTATTTACCAAAAAGTACTTGGACAACTGTGGTAAAAGAGAGGAACAATATTTATGCATATTCAATATTTGGTAGAGCCTCCACCTCAAGCAATTACATTCTTAATCAAACGGGATGTGATTTCCATAAATTTTTGGAGGATGGACAGTGGTATTTTCTTTCACTAGGGCTTGGAGAAGGCATGCAAGTTCTGTCACTGTTTTTCTACGTTTGCTCTACCCCTTAATTCAGGGATCCAACTCATCTCAGAGGTTTCCTATAGGATTTAAGTCAGGACTCTGAGCAGGTAAGTCCAGTCGGTTACCTTATTGCAATCATACCAATCCCTAATGGATCTCGTAACATGACAAGTGGATTAGTCATCCTAAAAGTGCAGTGAAACCAATCGTGCACTTTGTTGTTTAGATTAATAGAGTAAAGTCGGCGTTGAAATAACCATGGATTGGGATCAAGGATATTGCCCATATCAGAAGAAACCTCCGGTCGTAATTCCACCTCCCCAAACTTTACAGTAGGCACAATGCATTCTAGTAAAAGGAGTTCTACAGGCGCGCATCAAACTCAGATCCTGCCATGAGACAGGCAGAGATTGTATCTTGACTCATCACTCCAGTGAGCTTGTTTCTACTTTCTACTTTTTCTCGAAGTGCCTTGCACCATCTCAACTGAGCAGTACGGTTAGATTTTGTAGTCAAAGGCCTATGGGTGGCATCACGACCATGGAAACCAAGCAAATGTGTTTTCTTGCGGATGGTATTTATCGAAACAACTGCTCTGGATGTTCGTTGGAACTTCTTTAGTATATGGGTTATCGGCTTGGTGAGGCGTTTCCGAATTTCTTTGGGCAACACTCGTCAGTCTCTATCTCTCAAATTTGGGGGATTACTGGGTCAAAGAACATTCCGACAATAAACTCTCACCTTTCACTTTTTAATCAAAAAGGCCACTCTTTATTTTGGAATGCTTAACTCACTAAACATGTTTTTTAAGGATTGGTCATTTTTATGATATCCGACAATAAACCACTCTCAAAGTAATATATATATATATATATATATATATATATATGTGTGTGTGTGTGTATATAATATGTGTGTTACATACATGTACTTTCAAACTGTATTTTCTAATTTTTAGGTATTCTCACAGTACAACAGTTTCTTACAAAGAAACTTGAAATGTAAATATGCAAAGATCTTACCTTTTAAACATAGTTATTATAAGTATTATCCTAAGCTTTTGAACAAAGGTGTATTTTAAAATGAGCAAAACATAACACACAAGGAAAGGAGAGTGTCTCCAAAATTTATAACGTAAATCATTGTTGAAAGTTTATAAGATATAATTTCTTTTAAATGAAGAGTATTTAAATATAAGTCGAAATCTTAATTTTGTATGCTCATCTTTTCTGTATCTGTAAGCTATGTTTCTTATATCTAAAGTATAACGGTTGTTATATAAAAGTTCCGTAACTTTTAATATTATTTTTTGCATTAAATACAAACGAGTTCATAGAATTGGTTGGCTAATTAAATTTTTTTCAATAATTTTTACATACATTACATATATATGAATAAGTATTAATATAAAATTATTATGTGGTTATAAAGTAAGAAATTCATTTAATAGAATAAACTTCTCTAAAATAAACAAAAAAATCTTTATTTCAAACGTTAACTTGTTGCTTAGTTGCGATTAAAATATATTTTTTTCTTAAAAATTTTATTTAAAAAAATTTTTTTCCTAATTTTTAGCACATGAATTAATATAAATTCATTCTCAAAACAATATAAAATAATTTTATAGGTTTTTCAATAAAAGCTGCTATAAATATGTGAAACGAGTCTTGTGGAAGTACATAGATTAGTCCAAAGTAGATTCAGAAGATAACAAGATTATATTCCCGGTAAAGCTGTAGTAAATGAAGCATATTTTTCTACGTTATTATTATTCCCAGATGATTTTCTCACAAGCTAATTAGGGCTCTGAAAGTTCCTTCCGATTTAAAAAAGAATATATTATTTTGTGAATTTAATTCAGGATGTAGTTAATAAGCAAATACCATGGGACATAAATGGTGGAACATATGCAACACGTTTATAGGTCACAAAGTCAAAGCACTAGTTAAAATTTTATATTGTAACCATTTTACGACTTTACATGAATCATTAATGTATTTCGTAATTATTAAAAATACACTCATGTCCATAAATTAAGGATAATTCAGAATCACACAGAAATTGAACTCTAAAATAAAAATTTCACCTGTAGAATTATCACACACATCTTGAAGAAGAATATGCAAATTACAGGAAACACCAGATGGCGCGGATAGTACGTCACAATGACGAGAGTGTAAGAGACGGGTATATAAGGAATGGTGGCAGAGAAGTAAAATTGTTCACAAGCGCTTTAAAAGCCTTTCAGTGCAATAACCGCATAGTTATGGCACAAAGGAAGCATTTGGATGATTTTTTACGTGGTAGAATTATCGGACGACTGGAATGTGGACGTACCCAGCGGGAAGTATCCGAGGAACTTGGAATCACCCAGAGTGTCATCTCCAACGATTCCAAGATGATGGTAATGTGAGTAGATGTTACAGCACAGGTGGCCCCCGAGTTACAACGCCGAATGAGGACCGGTATTTGGCAGTTACTGCCAAAAGAAACAGACGGAGCACAGCATCAGACCTATCTCGTCAGCTCTCTTCAGCTACCGGTACGACAGTTTCAAGGCAGACCGTGTACAGACGCTTAGGGCACATTGGTCTACATGCTCGTAGGCCTGTCAGATGTGTTCCCTTTACCGCAACTCACTGTCGCTTGCGATTAACCTGGAGTAGAGAGCATGCATTGTGGACACCGCAACAGTGGTCTTGCGTGATGTTTTCCGACGAATCCACATTTAGTTTGCAGTCTGATTCTCGCCGGACTTTTTCATATGGAGAGCACCAGGTACCCGTTACCACCAAGAGAACACCATTAAACGACACCGTTACGGTGGTGCAGGATGGCTCGTTTGGGGAGGAATTATTCTTGGTTCCAGAACTGACCTGCATATTCAGAGTGTAACGATGACAGGCCACATCTATCGGGATGTCATTCTGGAACAACATGTACGTTTGTTTCGGGTCGCCATGGGTGCTGAATTTCTGTTTATGGATGACAACGCCCGTCCTCACCGTGCAAACATTGTAGGCGAATGCCTCAATCGGAGGATATCACCCGTATGATTGGCCAGCATACTCACCGGACTTGAATCCAATAGAGCATGTGTGGGATATACTTGGCCGACGAATTGCAGCCCGTCAACCCCCTCCCACCTGTCTACCGGAACTTCGGAGGGCATTGCTTGATGAGTGGTGTAATATTCCCCAAGATCAGATTGACAATTTGATACTCAGCATGCGTAGCCGTTGTAAGGCCTGTATTGCATAGTCCTGGAGACATACTCCGTATTAACCATCATACTAACCATGTTATACTGTTTTTTGTAAATAGTTTCTTTTTTGAAATTTGCTCCTGGGAGTAAAAATCGCAATTTTTACTAATTATGTCAAACATATAGCATCTTTTTTGCTCTTTACCTTTTGTTTAATAAATAGACTTTACAAATAAGTCAAATTTGTTTTTCTTCTGTTTCTTTCTTTGCCTGAACTTCATTATCCTTAATTTATGGACATGAGTGTACTTTTCCTTTTATCAGGGAAATGTAAGCTATAAATTAAGCATGATAATTTTTTTAAAAACAATAAATAACAAAAAAATAAACAGAAATAAAATACATCCATGCAAATTTAGCTCTAAATTAGAAACTAAAACTAATTCATTGACAGTAGTTGTACCGTTTAATGTTTGTAACATAAAATGTATATAGTTAATTCTTACTAATCTATATAAATTCATGGTTTTTTTTATTTGTTGGTGTACAAAACAACCGGGTTGCTATGGTTATGGTATTAAATTGCAATATTCAAATTTTAAATGACCAATGCCATGGGTTTATTACCTTAATTTCCTAAAGACCTGTTATGCAGAATAGTGATATATGTTGCAATTTAAATGGAAATAAGTCATTGCTTCTCAAACTTTCAGTATAGGCGACCCAGTTTTCAATAATAATTTTCATCGCGCCCCCTCATACAATAACATTGTATTGAATGCAATAAAAATGTACTTTGACTCTAAAGCTACAATACGACTTTAATTATAAACCACACAAATTATCAAGATAAGCAATAAATTTTATATTTGACAATAACATGGGAGCACTAGTAATTGTTTAACTTGTTTTTAATTTTGTATTGAGAGATTAATTATCAAGAACATTGTCTAGTGCTGATACATTTATAAGTTTATTGTATCAGTGTAAATGTGTATTTAATTTTTATTATGTTAAAAATTTTGTTTTGCTTCCTTTGAGTAAATAAATACTTAATTTATATATATAAATCTTTTTTTTAGACTTTTTAATAAGCTCATGACCCTTTACAGGGATATCACGCCCCACTAGGGGGGCGCAGTCCACAGTTTGAGGAACGTTGGAATAAGTATTTACACAGAGAGCTATAGCGACGTATGGCTGAAGAAATAGGAGTGACAGCTATAATCTCCTATGTAATCCTCAACCATCGATCATCGTTCATATAAATGCCATCACAAATAGCAATGTAACTTAAAAACTACAGTTATTCAAAATCATCCATTTATTTATTATTTTTGTCTGAGTTAAACTCGCATAAATTTCTATTTTAGCCACAAATGATTTCTTTCTTTACGGACATGCGGAGAGGCAATGGTAGCCTAGTGGTTGTGATCACGAACTCGTAGCGGGTTCGAGTCCTAAAAACCACTGAAGACCCTCTGTATAGGGGGGACTGATGCAAGTTAAATCTACCGAGCTCATTGTCCTTAAATGTTTTGGCATAATAAGAGAAGGGATGGCAGCTCAGGTGATGTTGACGTCATTTCACCAGGGTTCAAAATTACTAAGTCAGTTGCCAATCGCTCTCGTGTTGGTTTAAAGTTTTCGCCTACCGTAAAATTGTAAAATTTCCAAAAATTGACAATTTTTATGATTGTATTTTACAGATATTTTTATTAGCTTTATAAAAATACCAAGTTTATTATTTCTCGTTAGCTAGAACAAAAACTACAAGCGTTTAGTAAAAACAGATGCAATTACTTTAAGCAAGATATGTCATACTTTAAAACGCGTTTTGCTCGATTTTTTTTAAATGCTCAAACGGAGACAGCAAGTGCTCAAAAAGTTTTGATAATAATTAACAGAATTTTTTGTGCATGTTCTATATAACAGTTGAAGTGTGTTAACCTTCAGAATTACCAATCACAACTTTATTACAAAATTTACAGTCCCTTATGTTAATATAATCCCTGTTTTTTTAAGCAATTTCGTATCATAACTGAGATATAGTGCTCTAGTTTTTGCAAAAATATCTCTTATCCTGAAAGTCGTTTCAAAAATGAATAACATAGCAACACATCAGAATTGAAAAGTTGAAATTTTTTTTATACATTTTTGGTACAGTTACGTTATTTTTTTGTAAATTTGTACCCATTTTTTCCATTTTAGTAGTATTAATATTTTCTTTTTATCTACTTAATTTTAGCATATTTTTCTTAAAATGTGCTAATCAAATATAAAAACCACAGAAAAATCCCATATCTTCATTTTTTTTTTAAAAAAAAAGTAGTCGCAAGTATTCAGATACCTTACAGTAAGATTGTAATATAAATCTGACTTGTTATAACGGTGGACGTTCTTTTTAACATGCCAGGATTAAGAATATGAAAGTGATTTTTTCAATTCTTTTTATTCAATCATTGGAAAAAAGGTGGGACAAAGTAGAGAAAAGTTGACGGGAAAAAAAGATACTGCATGTCTGTCTAATGTTATCAGTTTTTTGTAACCAAATATCCTTTTAGCAATATCTGAATTTTAATATATATTAGAAACAACATTCATACATGGAAAAGAAGGAGATGAATTTTCAGATGAGGATTATAATGATATATTGGGAAATATAGAACCGCTTTAGGCGTAGGCTCTGTTTTTTGTATGTGTTATCCCTGCACATAACATTCTTAAAAATGAATACATTGAATCATGAAAGCCATCATGTGAAAGTTTTTTCATCATAATTCATAGTTTAAAGATCTTTTTTTGTAATGTTTCACAATTTTTGGAAAAAAAAAACTAAAATAATTTCAAATTCATCCTCAATTTTTTGATATATATGTAATGTTATGACTAAATCAAAGTTAACATGTGATTGTAGTAAAATGAATTCCTATCCGATTATTTCAGGCTAAGCTTACGAAACTCCATAAAGCACCGTGTAGCGAGACTAATCCATGTTGATTCTGTCTCATATTGAAGTCTAAACGTTAGACAGAAATTTCGCAACATATTTGTTGACCTCTTCATCAGACCATGAGATCAGATGATTCTTTTAGTAGAAACATACGACTAGAAATATTCAAAAATTAAACAAGGTTAACAGCATTGTGCCATAATTAGATAGTTTTTTGTTAATAATTTTAAATGACAATAATGTCAAAAATTTTAATAATTTATTGTTATATATTCAATAAAATGTTACTGATTGTCAAAATTAAAGAATTAATTTGAAAATTCTCCATATATATGTCTACTGATAAACTGGACTAATTGCGAAAACCTTAATGTGCATATTGAGATAAAATAAAGAAATTAAAGTTTAGAATTTTGGATATAAACTGAGTGTTGCTCTATTTGGTAATTGGAATTCTAACTTCATTTAGCTTACTAAAACTTGATTTAATCGGACAAAAAGTTTGTTTATACTTTTTCCTAGTACTCGAGAGAACATATTTAAATATGCTCAACCCAGCCAGCTGACAACCAATTAAACTTTTCTAAAGATGATCATGTTGCTTTCCATCTAACCCCAGCTATGCATTTTCCCTCCAATTTTCTCTCTCCCCAACCCACTTTACTTTTTTATCGTTTAGTGCTAAGTCATAATTAAATCCAACTCTATAAAGGAAATTACGCACTTAAAGTGCCTACAACATACGCACAATAAATATGGATAATTTTTAGTATTGTTTTGATTTTAGAAGTTAAAATATGTATGGAAAAAAATAAAATAAACCTATTTTCTTCAGTTACCAGCCTGTGATTAGTTATCAGATTATCAAACTATAATTTAAAACTGTTCCAGCTTTCAAATGTATCATTAAAATAAAGTAGAAAAGTATCTGACAATTTAATATTGTTTTAAAGATACCTATGGATCCAACCACAAATCACTGAATGTTCAAAAGGGTCATCAGAACTTTCAAAATTGTGGATCTTTCACAGCAAGGATGATGAAAATCAGGTGAATACTTCCTGGGACGATTATAAGTTTTCTGTTGCTATCTTTTATTTGGCATTTTTGTTGTCTATTACTCTCATCCTAGTTATACTTACAACCATGACTTTCTATGTGATATTATAAAATCACATAGAAAATTCTTAGAAAATTGAAGATTAAGAATATCACCTTAAAAAAAATTGTGATATTCTTAAGAAAATATAAAAATTCTGAGTTTTTAATTTGTTTGAGAACAACCTTACTTTCAGTTAATTTTGGAATATAAATGCATTAGAGTATTATAATATTACTTTATTTTAATGTTTATAAAAAGTTAAAAATATGACTTGATAAATTTTAAGATTTATAAAAATTTAGCTGTTTTTTTAACCCCTAACTTCTACTTGCGTATATACCCATCTCGCTCAACCTATGCGTTGAGTTCCCGGACGAATATAAACACCCAGCGAAAATGCGATTTTTTTTCTTTGTGCTGCTATCATTAAGACTTTCCGAGGGGTGTCGAATACAATAAAATGACTTCGCCAGTGTTTGCGAAGAATTTTTCTATTCCATGGGAGAATTTTCGTATTTGGGACTTTTCTGCTTCTTTCAATACACCGCATAACCCCCTCTATGTAAAAAAAAGAGATAATGGGGTGCAAATCATGAAATTTTTAATCGACAGTTAAGTGGTTAAGGCTCTGTTCACAAATAATCATATACCGGGATGCCTTAAGTTTCTTCTCCACTTCCAGAGTCTTAAACTAGCATTTAAAGCTTCTATATATTTTTGTAGTGAAGATTTTTGATTTTTTTTAATATTTATCCAACTCTCTCTTATTTTTATCTTAAGCTGGAAGCATTGAATTAATTTATGCAGAGAAAGTAATATATACATTGCACTTGTTAAAAAATAATTTAAGATACTTAACAAAACTCCGGGAATCTCCAAAATCATTTTATCTCTAAAAAAAGTATATTTTGTTATCAAAAATGATTCATATTTGAATATTATTAAGTTAAATTATGTTGCAAAAGAACTTGATACAATTTCACTATAAAAAACAACAACTTTCAATTATCAGAAGGGTTTCTTTTAGCATTGCATGAGATTACCCAGCTTAGTTTGTGTTGCCGTAACGTCATTATCTAGAAAGATCGAATCAGTAAATGCTCTCCATGTAATCAATCTTTATCGAATGGTATCTCATTTCCCTGGCATCGGCATGGAGAAAAAGAAAAAAAAAGTACATAATCAGCTGAAATTCCAACTACCACGCCTCATGTCACTTTCCCCACCCTTCTTTATCAGCCCTAACTGAGTAACACCACGAGCAATAAAACAGCGGAAGTTTTCGTGATCGATTGAAATTGCGGCATTTCTTATTCTAAGGGAGGTTAATAGCGTTAACGTGCCCACAGTTAAGTGAATCGGACATAAACGGAAATAGAACCTGGAAGCAAAACAGGAAAAGGAAGCATTTGAGTCCCCTAAAATGGAGCAGAGTAATTCGGGCGAAAGCATAATATGGGTTAACGGAATCTCTGAAGACGCAATTAAATTAATTGCTTTATTTCCATTGTCTCTTAATTCCTTCACCTAGAAAAGGTTTTGGTTTAAATTATACACAATTGATGTGATTATCGTATGACCATGACTATAGGACGTTTCAAAAATGCTATGTTAAACTGAAGTGCTAAAAAAAAAGAATGGATAATCGATCAATTCTATTGAATTTTTCTTCCATTGGGTAATATAAATTTTTACATTCACAAGATAAGAGAGAATTCACGCAAAATAGCCATTCAAATAATTTTCGTCATTTCCTTATTTGATCAAAGATCTAAAAGAGTTATAGTGGTACGGATCAGGGATTGGCAACCTTGTAGCTATAACGCGCCAAGCAAATCTGCCAATATGGTTCAGGATGACGCAGATGGAAATGTTTATAACACACTAATGTTTATGTCGACTCCTTTGGCGATGCATGTACAGTTACGGAACACAGGTCAAAAATAGAGGTTTAGAGTTTTATTACACATATGTATGCGCATTTAAGGATATTTATTAATATAAAAATAAACAATATTAATTATGTAGCTATTTCTTCTTCAACGTAATTAAAAAAAATTAAACCTGTACACATGTTACTCTCTTACCATAGATATTTGAAACATATTTATTAAAATAAAGAATAGCGTAAAATATAAGTACTTCTTTAATAAATTCAAGTAAATAAATTAAATTGTAATGCGAACATTGTCTCTGCAGTAGTCTACATCATATGGAAAAATCTGGTGCATAATTTGTGACTTTCAATTCAGATTCGGAATGTTCAATTGTTAAACAACTTCTTTGTGGATCCAAAACATATTTAATATGAGAAAAAAATTTCTTCATATATATATTTATATATATGAAGAAATTTTATATGAAAAACCTGTATATATATATACATAGAGGTGAGGGGCAAAATAAAAGGAACAACTATGAAAAAATGAATTTTTTTTAGTATTAAGGATTTGTGCTACCTTTGGCCTGAATGATAGCTTGCATTCTACGAGGGATTGACACACAAAGATCTTGAACAAAGTTCATCGTAATTCTTCCCCATTCCTCGCTCAGGACCATCTCAAGTTCTGACAGTTTACGTGGAGGATGAAGCCGACAACGAACATTGTTCTTTAAATAAAACCACAAATACTCAATGATGTTCAGGTAAGATGACTAGAGGCACTATGTTAGGTGTTCCACTTCATCATCATGCTCATATAACCGTGTTTGAATACAGCGGGACGCGTGAACATGGGTGTTGTCCTCTTGGAACACAGGATGTTCTCAGGGAAAGAGAGTCTGATCCATAGAATGAAGATGATCTACCAGAATGCTTCGATAATGGCTACCTGTGATCATACCCCTCAAGACAACAAAAGGCTCAAAACCACGTTAAGATGTTGCACCTTACAACATACAAATTTATGTTTCACAGTTGGAATCAGGCAGGCAAAAGGAAATGCTTTTGTTGGTGTTCTCCAGACAAACACAAATCCGGTGGTCTGGAATATTGTAAATGAGTATTCATCAGATCAGATTACTTGTTCCCATTTCAGTTGTGTCCAGTTTAGAGGGTTTTGACACCACTGTAGTCGCTTCAGACCATTTCACGCTGAAACTAAGTGTTTTGGATAAGCTACTCTCTGCCATGAATGTTCGTAGCATCAACTCCTTTTGAATACTTTTAGGGAATTCGGGGTTCTGAAGGTGGGTATTGATCTCGGACATTATCTGCGGTAATTTAGTCTTGATTTTTCAAGTGACTATCATCTTCAACATCCATCTATCCCGGTCATTCAACTTCAACTTTCGCTCAGTGTTGTGCTTGACAGAAGACACATTATCCATACTTAGGTAAGCTGTCATAACCCGTTACACAGAGGTAGTGTGGCACAGAGGCCGAACGCAATCACTCTTTGCTAGGAACACAATTTTCTCATACAACTCTTACACTGTCCAATGATTTACTGATACCTTCTCTTTCGTCACTTCGAGGAGGACTATTGTTGCAACACTTGGTGACAGTTTATTAGACGTTTGAAGCACAACTCATTTTTAAACGAGTGTTCTGTACCTGTATATATAACCAAAAGCAAAAAACATAGCATCCACATTTTTTTTCCAAACAAATAAATAGCTCCGGTAATATTGTCCAGTGATTTGAAATAACTGTATATCTATTGTTAGAGTTATTTCCTAGATTTTTTCACAATTCCGTAAATTTTGTGTTTTATGTTAGTTGTGTTTGTTAAATTTTGTGAAGATGTTAGTTCAAAATAAGCATCATTTTAACAATATCAACTTCCATTCGCTCAAAAATTGATGAATTTGCAGAATGGGATAGAGTGTTTTTGATGGTTGTACAGCATGCCAAGTCTAGCCCACATATCATAGGTTGCTGAGTCCTGGTGTACATCAGTGCTTTTCAAACTTTCAGTGCTTGTGAACAAATTTTCAATAATTTTTTTCATCGTGCCCCTTCTTTTCGTACAATAACAATACATGGAATGTAACAATAATGTACTATGATGAAAGGCTACAATACTACTCTAATTATAAGTCACACAAATTAACTAGATAGTAATAAATTTGTAAATGAAAAGACCATGGAAGTCACTAGTAAGTTTTAAACCTATTCTTAACTTAGTATTGACAAATTAATTATCAAATGCATTGTCAGTCTAATACACTTATAAGTATATTATATCAATATAATTGTGACAGAATGTACTTTGTTTTATTTCTTTTCAGTAAATTGATATTTTTTTTAAAAATAATCTTCTATTTACGACTTTTTATATGCTCGCCCTCCCCCGTGGAGCGAGCCTCACAGTTTGAGAAACGCTGGTATACATGAAATCACTCATCTCCCTGTCTCTCTTGAAAGAGAATCTTTTACACTGTTTATTTTCAAATACATAAAAGTTTAAATTATTACAATTTTTTTTAAAAAAATAGAAAATTAAAAATTAAATGTTAAATGCAATCTTTCTCTTCCTTCCTTTCTTTATTTATTTTCTTTTTTTGTAAAACAAAAAAAAAATACATCCAATGAAACTGTACTATAAGCATAGGAAAACTTTTCAATAATTAAAATACGAAATATGTTAGAGGCACATACAATAAAATTATATAATTAAGTTGAATAAAAATTGTTTAGTGAAATTTTAACGAAACAATTTCATTTTAAATATACATGCAGCCTTAAAATCTTATAAGAAATATTTTATTCAAATTATCATTTTTTCGTTTTCAAAACAGCGTATGAATTGTAATATAACTTAGAATTTAATCAAATTAGCTTTCTTTTGTATTAAGAAAAATCTACAATTTTTAATTTTGCTACAGCTACTGTTAATAATTTTATCTTCATAACGTTCAAATTTGGCTATTCATATTTTGCGTGTGTGTAATTAGAAGCAAATAATTTCTTTTATATTCATATATTACACTAAGATAAAATGGTAACACAGACATTAACTAAAACAATGATATGATATAAGTAATGAATTAAATATAATAATACTATACATTTCATGGATAAATATATGCTTAGTAAATCACTGTGCAAGTTTGATTAAGAAAATATTAAAAAAAGGAAGATACAATTATTACTAAAAGGTAATGATATTTATAAACGCTATTTTTAGTAACTGTTATCATAGTGTTACGTAAAATACGATCATGAAAAAAATTATTTAAATATTTTTTTTAAAAAAACTCTATGTTTTGAATAATATAAATTTGAAAGTATATTTTAATTCTTTCAATTGAATAAAAAAGTAAAGGTTGAGTTTTTAATCTTTTGAAAGAAAGAAGCATACTTTATTTCAAATTTATTTTTATATTTTGTAATTGACCATAAATTGCCCAAATGTATATCGTATTAAAAAGAAAAAGAAGGCATGGAAAATTTCAATCTTGCAAAAAAGATTATACATATTTGACTACATGCGAAAAAAGAAATTTGATCCGATATTTTAAGAGAAAAAAAAATATGTATACAACGAAAATAAAATTTTAAAAAATTAAATTAGTAGAAAGTTTGGTTTTATACTTGAAATACTCTAAGTATGCATCAAAGAGATCCATAAAAATAGTTTAAAGCATCATAAAAGTTTTGAATTACTTTTCCAAGAAAATAAAAACTACTAACAAAGTAACTAATGTGGATTGAGTCGTGCACTTAAGGACAGGCTTGCAATATTTGATTCTATTTTTGTCAGATTCAAACGGAGATCTTTTTGGCTGTAAAAGCAATTGAGGTAGTTTGTTTTTATAGCAGAGAAACATAAAGGCAATTTAGCTTTAGAGAAGTTTTCACGTAGCAATATCACGTTCGCATTTCTATGCTCGATGCTCTAAAGACTTTAATCTGAAAGAAAATATTTGAAATTTGTTTTCAATTGTTCCATCAAAAGAAAGATATAGGTAATAGCTAGTGTTTCGGACCTATAAAGAGAATATACCTTTCCCTGCAGAATATCTAGATGCTATCAAATAGTACGTGAAAAGAAATTTGTCCATGTCCAAAATGTATAAACATTTATGGGACTTACTTAGGATATTACATATCAACATATTAATAATCCAAATTCTATAATTCTGTTTGGGGAATATTTTCAACGTATTTTGTAAGAATATTATCCTTTAATTTATAATATATTATACGAGTACAATATCCAGATTAAGAACTTACTTTATCAGAAAAGTAAAACATTAGTAAGCCATTCTTATATATAATATAGTCAAAATTAAAAATTAATCCTATTTGAACTATGCAAGAAATATAAGTTACAAAACATAGAATTTATATCTTCTGATATATTGGAAAGTGTGAGAAGAATCAGTGTAGATTAATCTTTCAACGAATATATATATATATATATATATATATATTGTATCACTCTCTATGTATATTATATTTCAAGTTTTTAGAAAGAACAATATAAAAAGAACAAGAAACGCGCGTATAAGTGTATTTTTTTATATCCATTGCTATTCATAGTTGTAATTGCTTTTTTTGCGGTTGATATGTAATCGCGGGCCTCAATCTGACACCAATATACTGGTGTAACAACATACATAAAATCATACCTTATATAATAACAGATTATAAAGCCTGTCATTATGAATAACTAGATTATTTTCTATTGTATAAATGTTCTCACAGCTTAAACTTAAATTTATTAAATTAAGTAAAATTAATATATATCGTAGAGCTTCAAATTGTCTGTACTTCAAATAAAGCAGTGATCAATGCAAATTTTACACCATTTAGAAAATCTGTTTTATTTGATTCATCACACACACACACACACATTTGTTGAAGTCATATATATATAACACAAAACTTCCTTTTAATCTACCTTAACAAAAATATTAAAAAAATTAAATCCAACAAACAATTAAACAGAATACTATGCATTTCTATTTCTAAGCTTGATATGGTCTGGTGTGTTCATACGTAATGACTCCAAAATAATAAATTGATTTTGGTCCTATGACAAATAATTTATTAACAACCAAACAGCCATGAGGCATCTCTTTTCTCTCCATGTAGCTAAGGGCGCAATTATCCTATCACCAAGTATTAGAGACAATGAGTGTTTAAGTTATTTATACTAGATTGATTACAATCACTGTGCATTTTGAAGTTAAACAATATTACTTGCATATTAAAATTGTAATCGCCTCTACTTCTCAGTATTTCCTTTTAAAGTATTTAATCGAAATTACTTCGAAATGTTACATGTTATTGATCTCATTACCAATACTAAATTCCCTCACAGCTCTTTGACAAACAATTTGTGTTGTATAGCCACTGCAACTGAACTATCTCGTTTCTCTTACAAAACTCTCAGTTTTCAACTCTTTCTCTCACCTGCTTCCTTGTTGTGTAACTTATCACTGATACACTCCCTCATTTTCCTGGGAATATAAAACTATTATCAGCTATTGAAAATGTGCATGCAATTATAATCCAATGGGAAAATATGAATTGTTTGGGAAGTATGGACAGAACAAAAAATATAAACAATATTACATTCAATAGAGTGTGCAGAATTTTTTTTTGACTCGTTGTACTGTGGGAAAGTTGCATTTCTCTTAGCTAAGCAAAAGTACAATAAATGTTTTTAAGTCTATCCTCTCTCCCGTGTGTTAAAATTAATTTTTTTTAAATATAGAAGTTTTGCTGATTTTTGTCATTTTTTAATAGTTGTTTATCTTTCACTGCCGTAACATTATTTTTGTAAAGGGGAAGTTAAGGATATGAAGAGCAAGAAAAATATCAAAGCCCGTGAATTAAAAACATTATTGTTTGTGTAACTAACTCCCCACCCATATAAAGCAAATCATTTAAAAAAAGAGAGATTTCATTATTTAATTAAACTCATTTTTTTCATTTTGATAAACAAAACTTATTAAACGTTAACTTCAGAATGCATTGCCTTAGAAAAATAACAAGCATTCTTGTATCTATCTATACGTTAATTATTGTATTCATGTACAACATTTTTGTTGGAACAACTTTAAACCAATAGAGATCCAGAAAAAGGAGCTTAGAGTGAATTTTATCAATTACTAAATATGCATGAGTAAAAATGACATGATTTTCAAGTGAGGTTAAGAAACTGTATGATTTTATTGAAAATCGAAATTTGTGGTTTTCACTTTCCACATCACTAAAGTTAAATTTATTAGATTACGTAGATTTTTTAGATTAGTTCGTTTTAAATAGAATTATTGTTTAAGATATTAGATGGAAAGTTATATAATTCGGTAAACCTGTAGGAAAAAGTGGCATTTAGATCTATTTGATAGTAGTCCTTTAACCTAATAATTATAAAAGTAATATTCCAGACTGAATTTATAATTTTGTTTGGTTCGTTAGTAAGAATGATAAAGAGGTTACTTCAATGAGGGAAAACTAGTTTTTAAGTTGTATCAAAACTTATAGGCGGCAACATGTCTGAAAAGTCAAGATGTTGGCCGTCGCCATTACCTTTGCCCTCCAGAATTCCCCAAAAATAAGAAACGTTAAAAACATTTTCAAGTATTATTGAATTTCTGAAGATATCAACAAAAACATTTCAAAGAAGAACAACTACGCTTAATAAGTGAGAGTTGTTCAGCCTCCGGTAAATGTTTTACAAAATATCGACTTCCCTGTACAATACCCCGAGTTCCTCCAAAAGTTCCGATTGAGAATGACTGCTATTTAAATTTAAACCGAAATTAGGGATTGGAATGTCGCCTGGAACTATTAGCATAACACTTCTTACTGTATCGGCAATTTCAGCATCTCTGGAGAGGAGATAGTCAAAAGACGTGACTTCACAATATTAAGCAATTTTTGTTGATCCAACTCTAAAAGTAGATTGTTTAAGTTCGGGGATTTTCGATTCGTGTTTGTGTAACCCTCTCAAGATTTTCCGTAACCTGATTGCTTATCAGCAATGAGATGTTAATTTTAGTGCTTTCGAATCACTCCATTTTTTGTACATTTATGTTTCTTCTTTCAGTCGTTTAAAGGGATCAATTCTATCATAACAATTTATGATTTCGCTGACGATGTAGTTTCTCACAGTTTTCTCAAGAATCGTGATAATAATTTTCAAAGATAAAAATGTAAGACACAAAATAAGCCTCAAAAATAAGACTCAATATGTCCATTGCAATAATTATATGTGGTAATATTTGCAGTTACTGGTTTGGGTACAGCTAGTTTAGCTATGGATTCTACCAAAGACGTCAATCATTAAAACTAAATGGTAATATCTTGACAGCTAAAACTTCCTCAATGTCGTCCAGCTTGAATACAGCTATACAAGAATGATTGACGATAAAAAGCCCGCAGGCAGGTTAAATGCTACGATTTCATGTGTTTGCAAGGTAATAACTCCATAACAATAAATCGATATTAGGACAATGCCATCAATTTATTAACAATAAAGCATTACTATAAATCGGGGACTCTCACCGTGCATTTCTGAAAATGAAAATGTATTATCACTGATGGAGATAGTGATCTGAATTATTTATGTCTAGGTTGATTATAACTAAGTTTTAGAGTCAACAATAGTATTTGCTTATAAAATTATAACCGCATCCACATCACATGCTTAAATTTCTAGTTATTTGTTTCAAGTATTGAAAAATGTTTATTCATTACCTTCATTACTTTATTACAGCACAAAAATTTAGACTAAATTTCTTTGATAGTAAAAAATACATGTGTGTATAAATTATACAGTTTATAAAATAGGATTAAAAAAAATAGGAAAATGATATAAATAAAAAATTATTATTTTAAGGAGAAATTTTTTTTAATCTGTAGTTATTATAGAATACTTATATTAAATAAGAATTATCCTGAATAAAAATTTTTTGTTCTTCAATCTCCAATTGGGGTAACTATGAATTAGTTGCTGTTCAGGTTCAATTTCAAATACTGTAACACTTTGATTTATGATAAAATTCAACCGTGAAATTACAGATGCTTTTATTAATGCATTTATTAAAGACGACATTTGTATTCATTTAGAGTAATGTATTGTTAAGTTCCAAATATCAGAATACAGATTCAAGGTAGTATCCTTAAAATGTTTAAAGGTTCATCAATATATGAAGAGTTTATTTCACATGTGTTATACAATTAAATATTTAACTTTTAGAAACTCTAGGATACACTTCCTTTATTTTTCCATAATTTATCATCCCAGTGTCAAAGAAAATTAATCATTTCTTTCTACTCCCGGGTGCTTACCTAAATGCTACTCATTTATAAAGACTCTCATCAAGTCATTTTCAGTAAGAGCCAAATCAATCTGACTATCATCAGTAGATCATTAAGGGAAAAAGTCAGTTTTACTGGTATTGTTCAGGTGATCCCACTTAAACATAGATCTTTATGAGAATACTGGCCATTTACGTAGTATACAGATGCTGATATATTTACTGTGATTTGAACTCGTCCATGTGTAGCAAAACGTTAAGTGAACGAAAGGACGCTAGTTATATACTGAATTTATTTTCCTAAAAGAAAGCATAAAGAATGCTTTTTTATTTAGACTGAAAGAAAATATTTAATGGAAAGAATGTAGTGAGATTATTGATGTATTCAGAATAAACTTATTTGCAATTAATCTCTACTTTTTATCATGAGTCAAAACATTGAAATTTCTTTGTTATAAAATGTTATATTTATTTTATTACATACATTAAAATGCGTCACAATCAATACAAATTAAGTAAGAAATTTATAAGGCAGTTAGTTTTTGTGCAAGTAATTTAAGGCATTTTTGGAACAATACGGAATTTGTTAATTTCATCTTAATTATATACTAAATAAATAATAGTAGGCTCTAAGTAAATGAAATTCCACATTAAAATTAATGATTGTGATTTTTTTTATTTACATTAATGCACAAATTTAATTTTACTCATCTTTTAGTAAGAATAGATAGAATACGGGAATGAAATGATGAGTCATGATTGATGTTTATATCCACAAAACTTTCTTGCACAAACAAGCACAAATAAGTCACGAAAGAGTAAATACCAAGTGAATTGGATTCATTCGATCACGTTCTTAAAACTGAGATTTGTTTTTGTGAAATAAGTCCATGAAAGGGACTATATGTACTTTTTAATTGAATGAGATCCATATACAGATGCATTCGTAAACAAGTCCAATCTTCTTGGAATTGCTTGTTTCACCAGAATTTGGGAAGAAATATGTTGTTTGCTGTCAGTCTGGGGAAAGTGTAAATATTACAATTATGAACGACACACAGTTCTTGTATAGTAATCACTTTTTTCTTCTCTCTGCAAATATTTAATATTTCTTTCAAACACTCTTGTACAGTTGTCCAAAAATGTAGGCAACTTTAGTAATTTCCGAAATTTTCATCACAACTGGAAAATTTAAGTATTAATGTATTTGCTCCAAAAATATAAACTTTCAAGTTAATGTATTAGTTAATTACATTTTAAAGGAATTTACCTTTTATAAAATATGAGTATTTTGAATAACCATACAGAAAACTGTTTAAGTAGCTAATGCTCTCTAAATTCCATGGTATTCTGTCATTAATACCAGAGATATTAAAAAAAACATACAGAACAAATGATTATTGCTACTCTGGTTCTTTGACCACACGTGAATTCATAATTAGTCTTAATAAATTTTAACATGGGCTTTAAAACCTGTCTTTTTTTTATAGATCCTAATTGAAATTTCAAAATAGAATATTTTCTGAAGTGTTCAAGGACATTGCGGGTTTTAAAGTTTTAAGTGTTTCTTTACATAGAAAATCCAATTATATAAATACTTTTTATGTGGTGTAATTTGCTTTTTAGTAACTATAATGAATTTCTAAGACTTTCAAAATAATATTATGTTATCAAGTTTCGTAGCCTTAAAGAAATGGACGGAATCACTTCTCATACGGTGCAAAATGTTTTGAAAAAAAATCAATGCAATTTTTGATTCTATTGTAAATGTTTGAATTGCTTATTTAAAACTAAGGAACCTCTTTTTCTATCCACATATAAGTAGTAAACTTTAGAGAAGCACATTGTGAAAATTGAATTAGGGCTGGTAGCTTTAACCTCCTCAGACCCGAGACAAAAATAAAAGCTTGATATTTTGTAAGAGGTACTTAAATAGTTGTTTTGATCACACTCTAATGTAGAAAAGTGCAATACAATTTTTTAACTTATAGAAGCCAGGGGAGGGAGGATGTATCACATATGATACCCTCCTAACAAGACACTACAATCAGAATTTTTATCAGTATTAAGCGATATTAAAATAATTATTTTAATCTTAGTTTTTAATCACACAATACATACAATTCATAAATTCAACATGAACATTAAGGGTTTTTTTTTGGCGTTTTAGGTACATATTAGTAGTATTATTACAGTAACATTTTTTTTTATTTTGGTGAAATGTATTGAAACCATTTCTAGTAGTTGTAAAGGATAAAAAAATCTTGCAGTTTGTACATTGTACAGTTGTTAAGTCCAAGCACTTCTGATTCCTGCATCTACTTCGATGAGTCCTATCCGTAAATATTTCAGGCATGTGCCTAGCTTCTTTGTTATAAGTTGCTTGATGTGGAATGCAAGTCGTAACTCAGCGTTTTGAAGGGGGCCCATCATTCACATACCTCAACTAAAGTTTTTAACTCAAGAAATGATTCTATCAGTCTTCAGATCGCGCCAAAATATAACTAAAAGTTAAAACAAAATTGACTTAAAAAGTATGTTCCTAAGTTATTGGGTCCCATTGTATTACAAGTGTTACAAACAAATTTCACAAGTCTCGTTATGCTTTCATATTTCACTAAAAATGTATTCAATTATTTATTTATTTATTGCTGTTAACTAGTAAAAAGTACATGCACAAAGAAAAAGTATACTTTAAAAATAGTTTACTATTTGTATATAAATAAGTAAAAAATACTTACTTCGACGACGTGCACACATCTAGTTTTGATTTAGAGACGCTACTAGAAATCGCTATCATGGACAGGTACTGCCATGTGTTGACAAAAGGAGGATATTATATGAAGTATTTCACTTTGTATTTAATGAGATACAACCGGTCCCAAATTAGTTTTTGATGTTTAGCCTTCCCAAAAAAATATGAAACTTTTGTATCACATGTGATACAAGGGAACCGAGGAGGTTAAGATAAGAAATCACATATCCGAAAAAATTTAGATCGATCATGTGAAATTTCTTTGTTTTAAATTAATTATTTATTCTAATTAAATAAAATAATAATTCAAATACTTGTATAATTCAATTCCTACTATTAGTTCAAACTCTCCCTATATATATATATATATATATTGTTCACAAATTTTCAGTCGTTCTTCTGATTCATCCACTCAAGTTCAAATACAATTTTTAAACTTGAAGTGGAGGACACTTAATGTTAATTCAAATAATTAAATTTAATTAATGAATAAATGGTAAGCAAAAGTAATAGACCAACACCAGATATAGAAAGGACATAAGCTCGTTGGGTCCCTGTAGTGAAATGGATGGCGCATTGCACTTATGTCACGAGTTCGAATCCTACCTGGGATGGCCTAATTTCTAAGAATGGGACTTCTCTTTAATACACTATTTTATTAGAATAGTAATTAAATTTAATTAATGAATGAATAGTAACAAACAAACAAACAGAAATAGTCCAACACCATACTTAGAAAGGAAAATCGCTTTTTTTCAATTTTGCCACTTAATATAGAAACGAAATTATGTCATATGTATATACATATTTATATTAATTGTAATAAAAAGTAACTACAATAAATTTTTCTTTGTTGACCTAAGTAGGAGTTGACTTAATTTTGTTCATATTACTTGTTTATTCATTGTATTCTCTTGAGTCCATATCAATTTTTCCTAACTACGAAAATAGTTTAAGCTATTAGGGACGATTTTTATCTTTTTGAGGATTATAAAAGTGATCTTATTTAAGAATGAAATTGAATTTTTGACAAATGAACTTTTTACGGTAATAATATTATATCTAAATCATTGTTACTAAGAATATCATCAAAAATTATATGTAACATATTGCTATCCCACGTCCTGTAACTGTAAGGAACAAATAAATAAAAGTCCAACAATAATGATATACAGAAAGGCTTACTAAATATTAAATGTGTCCAAGTTCTGAAGATACGCTATACTAAAGTGATAAAGAATTCTGTAGACGACATACATGAATAAAAGAAATCCACCGGAAATATGATTTATCTCCTTATACATATAAGATTTGAAGGATAGAAACATGACACATTTTATTTAATCTTAGAAATTGTTCCGTAAGTTTTCTTTTTAACATACAGTACAAAAAATATAATTTTTTTAAAAAAAATAAATCAATAATTTTTTTTATTTATATGTATTATTAAAAAGGTATTAGACAATACTTGTCAAATTAAAAATATCTACGATAGACAACTTTTATTCCTCTCGCTTCAGTTTTATGTTGTGAATGCGTTAACCTCGTCAATATTGTGACTGGTCTGTAATGTGCTCAAACCCAGTACCCTTGAATATCTGCTATGTAGAGAGGTTCGTTATACGTTAAAAGGGTCCCGTTGGCTTGGTGTGGATTTGGAGGGGGATGCCAATTCTGGTGTTGTCCTTGTCACATGACCGATGTTCAAAATTACGAGGTCCGTTTCCAATAGCCCTCATAGAATAGCCGTGACATTAATAAAACAGTAACTCAGTTTTATTTTTGAAAATGAAGCGTCTTTTAAAACTTAACTACAGCTTATCTTTAATACTTTCTTTTAGGAACACTGGAAACTCATACCTTCAACAGAAGCTCTTATCAATAAGAAAATATCTTGATACATATGTGCGTGATTGTAATTGGAATTGATATTAACATACAACTTATAGATATAAAGAAAACAAAGAAAGATATATCTTTCAAATTTCTGAATTTTTCCTTTTAAATGAATGTAAAATTGAGAGCAAAAATGAAGCTTAGTTATCGTTAAATCAGAATTTATCCATATGCATATAAAGAATGGATAGCGTTATGTTTAAAATTTGTGTGGATAAAAAAGTGTACAAAACTTTTAACATAAACTTTTTATATAATATGTAACTTTTTCAAAATTAAAAGCTTTTACATCCTTCGAGTAATCAAATGAAATTATAAAATGAATTGCTCCAAGGCAAGGAATCCAAAGCTATTCTTCCTACTACTATTTTCTAATTTATGCTTGCACGTTTTAATTTCTCCGGGAACAATTTTTTAATTCATATCCAATTGTAAAACTAATAAGGAGAAAAATATTTATTAAAATAAATTTTATTTCAAATTAAAAACTAAAAAATGGCAACTACACATGCAGTTTGTACTATATTCCAAGGATAAATTGATAATATTTTATTTACGAAAATATAACTAAAATGTTCTTTATTTTTGTTAAATTCATATTAATTACATAAAATTACATTCATGCTATTTTGTATACATTGATGTGGTTCTTTTTTATGTGCTTATAAATATTGTTCCATTTTGAAATTAAAAACCTTTACGGATACATTATTTAGAGAGATGGACATTTCCATTAAACAATGCATAATTTCGATTTAATAGCACTATAAATTCATCAAAAATAGCTTTCTTTTATTTTTCTCTTAATAGTTGAATTCAATGTTTTACACACTGCATAATATATAATGTAACCAATATATTACATTTCTTTGTAAAGTCCTTAAATGGTTTGTTACAGTGTACAAAAAGCTATATTGTTTAGCAACTAGTTATCAAAACTTCAATTGAACAAATCAAAATTTTTCAAAACTTCAATTGAACAAATCAAAATTTTTCAAAACACTTGCAATCTGATTTAAGTTTTGCATTGATTGTCACTCCACTGTCAGGCAAAATAATTATTGTAAATATAGCATTAAAAGAACTGACAGCATACTGCTCACTTTAAAGTATTATACGCTATGAAAGTACTTTCAAATAAATCGTTTTATGCTGCATTAATTTACGCAACTCGAAAAATAATCCATTTCTTTAAATATATAAAATTGTTTTCGCCACAGAAATCAAGATTATTTCAATAATATGTAGCTCCCGCGGTAGCCTAGTAAGCAAAATCACGGACTGGAGGCTGGAGTGTACCGAGTTTTGACCTTGAGCCATTGAAGACTCTCCCCCCTCCCTGTGTACAGAAGATCATTGCACGTTAAATCTGTCGAGGCTTGTAGTCCTCCCGGTGGCTTGGTTAGGAAATTCGGAGAAAGGTTTGCTAACTTAGGTGTCGTCCTTGTCATTTGACCATGGTTCACCGTTTCGAGGTCTGTCCCCAAAAGCTTCTTCTACTTTATATTACGATATTAATGAAAACCCATTAACCCCAATTATATGTGATAAGGACTACTATCATTAATGATAAGATATGTAAATGCTAATCCAATCACATTCCATTATTTATATGACGGTTACTAAAACATGAATTAATATAATTATCCAAATATATGAAAAAATACAATTTAAGCGGTGAAAAATTATTAAAAAATCTTTTAAAATTATTCAATTCATCTCTAAATAAGATTATCTTTATTTATATATTAAATAAAGCCGAGAAGAAATTTGCCGTACTTAAATTGCTATATTTTCTTAAGCAGAAGAAACCCAAATGTGTGTAAATTTCTATTCAATTTTATGAAAAAAAATTATATTTAAAATTTAACAATTGTCCTTAAAAATGGTAACACATAATTTAAAAATAGTCGACTCGTAATGTGTTCGCTTCGGATCTTTCTACTAATCCTGAAAGGGAAATTTTTTAAGGATTTTTTTTTACTAAGCACTTTTTGTTGTTCTTGCTAAGGCCACCTGTCTGACAGTGTCAGATAGAGGCCGAAGAAATTCATCGCGGCAAAGGGCTAGTTATACGCATGTCGTTAGATATAGCTTTGAGCACCATACAGGTGACAGTACGATTTGGCTCGGTTTCATCCCAAATTTGAGGAAGGAAATCCCGGAAATGATCAGGAAATTCCTATTTCTCTTCCCTCACTCCAACCTCACTAGAGAATCTGTGGCTCGACGGCTATTTAGAGTACTCCCATGCCTTTTGAAGGCACCATACTTTCACAAATACCTATTTTTTCTCAGGGATTCGAATCCAGGCCTTACGGCACATCAGCGTCATTAACCACTATACCTTATCTTTATTTTTCTTTATAGGAATCATGATTTACGCAAATGCGGATTAGTATTTAAAGTTAGGTGAATAGAGTTCGTAAAAAAATTAGTAATAAGGGTTTGGCAGTGTTAGTCAGTTAGATCTGGAAGAATTGCATTTAGCAGTATCATTGTATCTTGGCATAGAATTCGGAACTTTATTGCCAAGCTCTGGAAACTCATGCGACTGTCCGTCTTTATATTCATACGATAAATATATTTTATTATTTTTATTTAGGATAAATCTGCACCCATTAGCTATTTGCATCCGTATTATAGTTGGAATTACATGGAATAAAAATTGTTGAGAGTTACAGATATGACTCTTCCAAGGGTTGCTCGCACTAAATCGAACTTAGGTTAGCCCCTAATGATTATATATGTAATTTATATATTTTATATGTATTTGCTAAGAGAATTTTTGTCTACTCTTATGGCAAATATGTATTTATTAATCAAATGTT